>JARQOC010003872.1:0-13461 GCA_033576535.1 Allobates femoralis | reverse complement strand
TCACCAACACAAACACAACATTATTCATTCTTAACATCAAATAGGATGATAAAATTTTCCCGAACTGACCCCCCAAAAACCCCACTCGGGAGTACCCCCTGGAGAATTACGTCCTCAGTGACAGTGAGGAGCTAACTTTCCTGTTGCGGCTAGGGGTATTGAGTGCCGCCCCTCAAACTGTTTGGGGTGCAGCAGTGGGAACCCTTTTTCAGAGATGATGGTTCCACCCAACTCTGAAAAAGCTGAAAGGGTCTTCAGGAGAGATGGGTAGTCCAGCTGGGCTTTCAGTCACCTCTGCAGCTGGGGGTGTCATCCAACAGCTGTCCAAAACCCTGCATCCCACCACCAAAAACCACTCCAAAGTACTCCTGGAAATGACATCAGAACCAGTGACAAAGATAAGGGCCACCTACTTCCCCCTGTGGTTTAAGGGTATTGAGTGCTGCTCAACTGATGGGGTGCAGCTGGAGACCCTATTTTCAGAGATATATCCTTACCAACTCTCAAAAAGCTAAAGGGGTCTTCAGGAGAGTGGGTAGTCAATCTGGGCTATTAGAAGTCACCTCTGTAGCTGCGGGGTCATCGACTGCTGTCCAGACCTGCATCCATCACTAGAACCACTCTGAAGTACTCCTGGAACTGACGTCATAACCAGTGACAAAAAAACCACATTTTACTCCCCCGTGGCTAGGGGCATTGGTGAGTGATGCTCAAATGTTGGGGTGCAGCTGTGAGACCTATTTTCAGAGATGATGTCTTCCACCCAACTCCCAAAAAGCTGTTGGGGTCTTCAGGAGAGATGGGCAGTCGAGATGACACGCAGCGGTCACCTCTGTAGCTGGCTCATTATCCATATGTTTCATTGTAATGTGTGAAACATAGCCTAAGGCAAAGCATTCACCCTATCTTTAATAAAGCATACACACCACACATCACACACACACACACACAAAACACATACTACACATATCACACACACATACACACAACACACACACAACTAATACACATCACACACACATACATACACACACATACCACATACACTACACACATACACACACACACACACACACACACACACACATATATTCATTCTTAACTATCAAATAGGATGATGACAGCTTTCCAGAACTGCATCCCACCACAAACCCACTCTGGAGTACTCCGGGGAGAATTACGTCCTCAGTGACAGTGAGGAGCTACACTCTTCCCCTTTTGTGGCCTAGGGGTATTGAGTGCCGCCGCTCAAACTGTTTTGGGGTGCAGCAGTGGGACCCTATTTTCAGAGATGATGGTCTCCCCCCAACTCTGAAAAAGCTGAAAGGGTCTTCAGGAGAGATGGGTAGTCCAGCTGGGCTATCAGTCACCTCTGCAGCTGTGGTGTCATCCAACAGCTGCCCAAACCTGCATCCACCACAAGAACCACTCCGAAGTACTCCCTGGAAATGACATCAGAACCAGTGACAAAGATAAGGGCCACTACTTCCCTGTGGTTTAAGGGTATTGAGTGCTGCTCTAACTGATGGGGTGCAGCTAGGAGACCTATTTTCAGAGATAATATCCTCTACCCAACTCTCAAAAAGCTAAAGGGTCTTCAGGAGAGATGGGTAGTCAATCTGGGCTATTAGACAGTCACCTCTGTAGCTGCGGGGCATACGACTGCTGTCCAGACCTGCATCCCATCACTAGAACCACTCTGAAGTACTCCTGG
Source organism: Allobates femoralis (assembly GCA_033576535.1). Taxonomy (NCBI): domain Eukaryota; kingdom Metazoa; phylum Chordata; class Amphibia; order Anura; family Aromobatidae; genus Allobates; species Allobates femoralis. Next base: position 11,747 of record JARQOC010003872.1, on the reverse strand, counting down.
AACTGACGTCATAACCAGTGACAAATAAGACCACATTTTACAACTCCCCCCGTGGCTAGGGGCATTGGTTGAGTGATGCTCAAACTGTTGGGGTGCAGCTGTGAGACCCTATTTTCAGAGATGATGTCTTCCCCCCAACCCCAAAAAGCTGTTGGGTCTTCGGGGGAGAGGGGCCCGTGGGAGATTAGAAAAGGAGGGGACCTTTTGTAGCTGAGCTCATATCCAAAGGTTAATTTTAATGTGGGGAAATAGCCAAAGGAAAAGCTTTCCCCCATTTTAAAAAAGATACCCCACACAAAAACAAAACCCCAAAAAATATCAACAATCCCAAAACCAAACAAAACCCCACAACCAAAACAAAACCCACCACAAAAAAAACACACATAACACCCAAACACCCAACACAAAAACATTATTCATTCTTAACTATCAAAAAGGAAATGTAAACAGTTTTAAAAAACTGCACCCCACCACAAACACCATCTGGAGTACCCCCTGGAGAATTACCCCCCTCAGTGCCCATTGAGGAAACTACACTTTTCCCCCTTTCCCAAAGGGGTTTTGAGTCCCCCCCCAAAAACGTTTTGGGGTGAGAAAGGGCCCCCTATTTTAAGGGGGATGTGGCCCACCCAACCAAAAAAAAGTAAAAGGGCCAGGAGAATGGGTAGCCCCGGGGGCAATCATTCCCCTTTCTGCAGTGTGGTTTTCCCCCAAACAGTTTTTCCAAAACCTTAACCCCCAAAACCCATCGAAGTCCCCCCTGGAAAGAATCAAAACATTTAAAAAAGATAAGGGCCCCACCCCCCCTGGGTTTTTTAAAAGGGTATTGAGTTGAAAAAAGTGGGGTGCAGCTGGAAAGCCCTTTTTTCAGAGAAAAATATCCTTCCCCCTAAAAAAAGGGAAAGGGGGGTTTTAGGAGAGATGGGTAGTAAATTGGGTTTTAGAAGTCCCCTTGTGTGGGGGGTTTATCGATGTTTTTAGCCCTGAACCCCTACTAAAACCCCTTAAAAATTTCCCCCCTGGAATGAGTAAAACCCCGTGCAAAAAAAAAAATTTTTTTTAACCCCTCCCCCCCGTGGCTGGGGGCTTTGGGTTTTGAGTGTGTAAATTTTGGGGGGCATTTGGGGGCCCCCTTTTTTAAGGAGATTTTTCCCACCCAACCCAAAAAGTTTGGGTTTTCGGGGGGTGGGGCATGAGATAGACACCAGAGGGTCCCCCTCTGTAGCTGAGCTTTTTCCCCTATGGTTAAATTTAATGTGTGAACATCCCAAGGGGGAAAGCATTCCCCCTTCTTTTTCCAAAAAAAATTCCCCCCCCCCCCTAAAAAAAAAAAAAAAAAAATATATTATTTTTAAATAAAATAGGATGTGACGGGTTTCCAAAAAGGGCATCCCAACCAAAACACCATCTGGAGTATCCTGGAGAATTCGTCCTAGGGGGTGAGGAGCTCATTTTCCCCCTTTGCCCCTGGGGGAAAATTAGGCCCCCCAAATTTTTGGGGGGTTGCGAGTGGGCCCTTTTTTCCCGGAGATGGGTTTCCCCCAAAACCCCTAAAAAAGTAAAAGGGTCTTCGGGAGATGGGTAGCCCGGGGGGTTTTCAGCCCCCTTGATGTGGTGTCACCCAAGCTGTAAAAAACCTGACCCCCCCCCCCAAAAAACCCCCCCCAAGTCCCCCGGGAAAATTACATCAGAACAGTAAAAAAGAAAAGGGGCCCCCCTATTTCCCCCCGTGGTTTAAGGGTTTTGAGTTTTGTCAAACTGTGGGGTGCGTTAGGAGACCCTATTTTCGAGAAAATACCCTTTTTCCCCAAAATTTCTCAAAAGTAAAAGGGTCTTGGAGAGTGGGTATTTAATTTGGGGTTTTGAAGTATCTTTTAGTGCGGGGCCCAAAAGATTTGTTTTCCAGACCTGCATCCCATAAAAAAAAACCCCAATTTTTAAAGGTACCCGGAAAATGACTTTAAAAGTGAAAAAAGACCAATTTTCCTCCCCCCCTGGTAGGGGCTTGGTTGATGTGCAAACTTTTGGGGTGCAGTTTGAGCCCCTTTTTTCCAGGATGTTTTTTCCCCCCCAACCCCCCAAAAAAGGGTTTTGGGGTTTCAGGGGAGGGGGCGTCAAAATTGAACCAGGGGCCCCCCTCTGTAGCTGAGTTTTATCCTATGGTTAAATGTAATGTGAAAAACAAGCCTAAGGCAAAGCATTCCCCCAAATTTTTAAAAAAAAAGCATAAAACACAACCCCACAAAACAAAAAAACCCCCAAAAATATACACAACTTACCAACCCCAACACAAAAAACCCACAAAACAAAAAAAATAAAAAAACCCACAATAACAACAAAAACCAAACCACCCCCCAACAAAACCAAAACATATTTCATTCTTAATTTATAAAAATAGGTTGACAGTTTCCAAAAAACTCCCTCCCCCAAAAACAAAAACTGGGTTTTACCCCCTGGAGTTTTTTTTTTTCCTCGGTGACAGTGGGGAGCTCACTTTCCCTTTGGGTGGGGGGTTTTGAGTGCCGCCCTCAAACTTTTTTGGGGTGCAGCGGGGGCCCTTTTTTAAAGAGATGATGGTTTCCCCAACTCTGAAAAAGTTTAAAAGGGGGTCTTCAGGGGGGGAGGGGTCCCCCGGGCGGGTTTATAGTCACCTTGCAGCTGGGTGTCACCCAAAGCTGTCAAACTGCATCCCCCCCCAAAACCACCTTCCCCCTGGAAAGGGACATCAAAACCAAATTAAAAAAAGATAAGGGCCCCCTATTCCCCCTGGGGTTTAAAAGGGTTTGATTTTTGCTAAAAATGATGGGGGAGTAGGGACCTTTTTTTCGAGAAAATTCCTTAAAAACCTTCAAAAAAAAAAGGGGGTTTTCAGGAAGAGGGGGTGTAAATTTGGGGTATTAAAATTTTCCCTTGAGCTGGGGGTCATCGATGCTGCCCGCGACCCCTCATTAAAACACTTTGGGCCCTTTGGAATGACTTTCAAAAACCGTGCCAAAAGCCCTTTTTTTAAAACCCCCCCCCCGGGGCCCTAGGGGCATTTGGTTGAGTGATGCTCAAATTTTTGGGGGGGTGCAGTGTGAAAAATTTTTTTTCCGAGATGATTTTTTCCCCCCAACCCCAAAAAAAGCTTTTGGGGTCTTGGGAGAGATGGGGTCGAGTAGAAAGCGGTCCCTCTGTAGTGAGCTTTTATTTGGGTTCAATGTAATGTGGGGAAACATACCCAAAAAGGGCCCAAAAGCATTCCCCCTATTTTAAAAAAGCTTTTAAACACACCAAACACACACCCCAACAAAAATACTCCACCCCCAAAAACCTTACCAAACACACCCCCCCATACCCACACAAACACACCCAATAAAACCAAATTTTTTACACCAAAAACCCACACACCCCACAAAACCACAAACACAAAAAAACACAAAATTTTTTATTTTTAAAACTATCAAATGGGAGGGATGACAGTTTCCAAAAATGCACCCCCCAAAAAACCCTTGGATTTCCCCTGGAAAATTTACGTCCCGTGACGGTGAGGAGTACATTTTTCCCCCCTTTTGGGCCCCTGGGGGTTTTTGGGATTTGCCCCCCCAAAAACTTTTTTGGGGGGTGCGAAATTGGGGACCTTTTTCGAGTTGATTTTTTTCCACCAACTCTAAAAAAGTAAAAGGGTTTTAGGAGAGATGGTGCCCGCGGGGCAATCGTCACCTCTGCAGCTGTGGTGTCTCCAACGCTGCCCAAAAAGAAACCCCAACCCCAAAACCCACCCCGAATTTACCCCCGGGAAAAATGACATCAAAAACCCAGTGACAAAGATAAGGGCCACCTACTTCCCCTGTGGTTTAAGGGTATTGAGTGCTGCTCTAACTGATGGGGTGCAGCTAGGAGACTCTATTTTCAGAGATAATATCCTCTACCCAACTCTCAAAAAGCTAAAGGGTCTTCAGGAGAGATGGGTAGTCAATCTGGGCTATTAGATAGTCACCTCTGTAGCTGCGGGGTCATACGACTGCTGTCCAGACCTGCATCCCATCACTAGAACCATCGATTCTATCCCTGAAAGGTTTACAGTGACAAAGCAGAACATAACGTCCCCGTGCCTGGGCATTGGTTGAGTGATGCTAAACTGTTGGGTGCAGTTACCCTATTTTCAAGATAGTCATCCACCCAAACTCCCAAAAAGCTGTGTACTCAGAGAGATGCAGTCGAGAAAGACACCAGACGTCACCTCTTAGCTGAGCTCATTACCTATGGTCAATGTAATGTGTGAACATAGCCTAAGCAAAGCATTACCCTATCTTTATAAAGCATACCCACACAACACACACAACCAAATACTCCACATACTACACACACCTCCACACAACACATACCACACCACATCACACACTACAACACACATACACACAACCACACACACAACACACACACCCACACACACATATCACCATGCCTATATTCATCTTAACTATCAAATAGGATGATGACAGCTTCCAGACTGCAATCCACCACAAAACCACCGAGTACTCCCTGGAGATTACGTCCTCAGTGCAGTGAGGAGCTACACTATTCTCCCCTGTTGCGGCTAGGGTATGAGTGCCGCCCCTCAAACTGTTTGGGGTGCAGCAGTGGGACCTATTTCAGAGATGATGGCTCCACAACTCTGAAAAGCTGAAAGGTCTTAGGAGAGATGAGTAGTCCAGTGGGCTATCAGTCACTCTGCAGTGTGGTGTCATCCAACAGCTGTCAAACCTGATCCCACACCACCAACCACTCGAAGTACTCCCTGGAAATGACATCAGAACAGTGACAAAGAAAGGGCCACCTACTTCCCCTGTGGTTTAAGGGTATTGAGTGCTGCTCTAATGATGGGGTGCAGCTAGAGACTCTATTTTCAGAGAAATATCCTACCCAACTCTCAAAAAGCTAAAGGTCTTCAGGAGAGAGGGTAGTCAATCTGGGCTATTAATAGTCACCTCTGTAGCTGCGGGTCATACACTGCTGTCCAGACCTGCATCCATCACTAGAATCAATACCCCTATGAGTCTAATACCAGTGACAAGACTTACCTCCCCCGTGGCCTAGGGGTGTTGATGTGCTCAAACTGTTGGGGTGAGCTTGGACCCTATTTTCAGAGAGATGTTCCACCAACTCGTTGGGTCTTAGGAGAGTTTGGGCGTCGAGATAGACACCAGCGGTCACTCTGTAGTGAGTCATATCATGTTCAATGTATGTGTGAAATGTGAAGTTCCTATTTTAATAAGTACCACCACACAAACAAAAAACACAAAAAAAACATTAAATCAACACAAACACCACAAACCAAAAACCCCACACATAAACACCTCCCATTACCCAAACCCAAACACAAAACCACAACAAACAAAACTATATTCATTCTTAATCAATAGGTGTGACAAGCTTCCAAACGCATCCACAAAAACACTCGAGTACCTGGAAATACTCCCTGACATAGGGCACATTTTGGGTAGGGTATTGAGGGGCCCCCTAAACTTTTGGGGTGCCAGTGGGCCCTTTTTCAGAGATATTTACCAATCTAAAAAGTAAAGGTCTTCAGGAGAGATGGTGTCACTGGGCTATAGTACCTTGAGTGGGTTCATCCAGCTGTCCAAACTGCATCCCCACCGAACACTGAAGTACTTGGAATGACTCAAACAGTACAAAGTAAGGCCACCAATCCCCCTTGGTTTTAAGGTTTGGTTGCTCAACTGATGGGGTGCAGCTGGAGCCTTTTTAGGATATTCCTTCCCATCCAAAAGCTGGGTCTTCGGGAGATGGGTAGTAACTGGGTATTAGTAGTCACTTTAGCTCGGGTCATACGACTGCTTCAGACCACCATCACTAGAAATTGAAGTACTCCCTGGAACTGAGTATCCAGTGAAAAGGGAAATTTTAAAACCTCCCCCGTGCTAGGGATGGAGTGGCTCAAATGTTGGGGGCAGTGTGGACCTATTTTCAGAGTGATGTTCACCCAATCCAAAAAGTGTTGGGTCTTCAGAGAGTGGGCAGTCAATAGCACCAGACGGTACTTGTAGCTGACTCATACCTATGGTTTTTAAGTATGTGTGAAATAGGTAGGCCAAGCATTCACCTATTTTTAAATAAAGATTAAAAACAACCAACAAACCCCAACCCACCACTACACAAACAACAACCATAACCACACCCCCAACATCACACACAATACCAACACCACATACAACACACAACCCACACAAAAACACCACACACAAAAACAAACACACAAACACATTTTTCATTTTAACTATCAAAGGAGATGAGCTTAGAACGCTCCACCAAACACACTTGGGTACTCCTGGAGAATTACGTCTCAGGACATGAGGAGCTAACTTCCCTTGGGCCGGGGTTTGGGGGCCCCCCTCAAACTTTTTGGGGTGCAGCAGTGGGCCCTATTTCGAGATGAGGTCCACACATTGAAAAAGCTGAAAGGTTTCAGGGATGGGTGTCAGCTGGGCTTCAGTCCTTGAGCTGTGGTGTTCCAACAGCGTCAAATGCCCCCACACAGAACATCGAAGTCCCTGGAAAATCAGAACCTTGACAAGATAAGGGCATCTTCCCCTGGGTTTAAGGGTATTGGTCTGCTCAATGATGGGTGCGCAGGAACCTATTTCGAGATATTCTTACCATCTCAAAATAAAGGGTTGGAGAGATGGTAGCAATCTGGGTTTAGAAGTCACCTTGTAGCTGGGGTCTCGAGCTGTAGCTGCATCCCATCATAGAACACTTGAAGTACCCCTGGAATGACGTCAAACATACAAAGACCACAAAACCCCCGTGCTAGGGCATTGGTTGGTGATGTCAAATGTTGGGGCAGCTGTGAGCCCTATTTCAGAGGATGTCTTCACCAATCCAAAAGGTTGGGTCTTAGAGAGATGGGCAGTCGAGAAGACACAGACGGTCACTCTGTGGGCTATTTCTATGTTAATAAGTGGACATAGTAAGCAATTCCCTTAAAAAAGTAAAAAATCCCCCCCTTTAAAAAATAAAAAAAATCCCCAAATAACCCCACACAAACCACAAAAAAAATTATTTCTTAACTATAATAGGATGAGACGTTTCAGATGATCCCAAAACCCTGAGTATCCTGAGAATTACGTCTCAGTGACGTGAGGAGTACACTTTTCCCCCCCCTTTGCCTAGGGTATGAGTGGCCCCAAACTTTTGGGTGCAGCAGTGGGACCTATTTCAGAGATGATGGTTCCACAACTTGAAAAGTGAAGGGCTTCAGGAGGATGGTAGTCAGCTGGGTATCGTCACCTTGAGTGTGGTGTCATCAAAGCTGCCCAAACCGCTCCCCCAAGACACTCGAGTATCCTGGAATGACTCAGACGTGACAAAGAAAGGGCCATACTTCCCTGTGGTTTAAGGGTATTGGTTGCTAACTGATGGGGTGCAGTGGAGAATTTTCGAGATTATCTTACCAAACTCTCAAAAGTAAAGGGTTTCGGAGGTGGGTGTATTGGGCTATTAGAAGTCATCTGTAGTGCGGGTATACGATGTTAGACTGCATCCCATATAGAAACCTGAAGTCTCCTAATGACGTCTAACAGTACAAAAGACACATTTAACTCCCCCCGTGGTAGGGGCTTTGAGTGTGTAAAACGTTGGGTGAGTGTGGACCTTTTTCGAGATGTGTCTTCCCCAACTCCCAAAAAGCTGTTGGGTTAGGAGAGTGGGCAGTCGAGATAGCACCAGACTACTCTGTAGCTGACTTATCCTATGTCATGTATGTGTGAATAGCTAAGCAAGCTTCCTATCTTTATAAAGCTACACACACACACACCAACAAAAAACACCCCCACAAAAAAAAAAAAAAAATCCCAAAATTCCCCCCCTTACCCCCCTAAAAAAATTTTCTTCAAATTAAAAGGAACATTAGAACCCACCACAACACCATTGGATACTCCTGGAGAATTCGTCCTCAGTGACAGTGAGGAGCTACACTCCCCTTGGCTAGGGGTATGAGTGCCGCCCTAATTTTTGGGGTGCAGCATGGCCCTTTTCGAGTGATGTTCCACAACTTGAAAAAGCTGAAAGGGTTTCAGAGAGATGGGTAGCCAGTGGGCATCAGTCACTCTGCAGCGTGTGTATCAACAGCTGTCAAACCTGCATCCCACCCAGAACATCGATACTCCGGGAAAGAATCAAAACCGTGACAAGATAAGGGCACTACTTCCCTGGTTTAGGTATGATTGCTCAACTGAGGGGTGAGTAGGAGACCATTTTCGGGAATAAATCTTCCCCAACTCTCAAAAGCAAAGGGTCTCAGGAAGATGGGTAGTCATTGGCTATTGAAGTCACCTCTGTAGCTGGGGGTATACACTGCTGTCAGCCTGACCCTCACTAGAACACTTGAAGACTCCTGGAACTGACTCAACAGGACAAAAGACCACAAACTCCCCGTGGCTAGGGCATTGGTGGTGATGTCAAACTGTTGGGTGCAGTTGAGACCTATTTTCGAGATGATTTTCCCCCAACCCCAAAAAGTGTTGGGTTAGGAGAGATGGGCAGTGAATAGCACAGACGGTCACTTGTAGTAGCTTTATTTGTTCATGTAATGTGGAACATAGTGGCAATGCATTACCTTCTTAATAAGCATAAAACACCACAAACACCAACAACACAAAACACATTTTCCCCAAACAATCACACAAACAACAAACTACTCCCCACAACCCCAAAACCCCCCACACCCCCAATACCAAAAAACACAACCCAAAAAAAACCAAATATATTCATCTTACATAAATGATGTGCGTTCCAGAGCATCCCACCCCCCCCCCCCCCCCCCCCCCCCCCCCCCCCCCCCCCCCCCCCCCCCAATCCCCCAAATGGAAAAAACCTAAAAAAAGGGGGGCCCCTTTCCCGGGGGGTTTTTTGGGGGGCCCTTTTGGGGGCGGGCCCCCTTTTTGGAAAACCCCCAAATTTCAAAAAGAAAAACTTAAAAGTGGGGGTTTTGGGGAAAGGTATCGGCGGGGGTTAAAAAGGGGTGTAAAAGGCCCCCCCCCCAAAAATCGAAAAAAAAATCAAAATAAAAATAACCCCCCCATCAAAAAAATTTTCCTCCCCCTGGGGGCCCAAAATTTTTTTTTACCAAAGGGGGGTGGGGGGTTTGGGCATTTTTAAAATGATCCCCCCCAAAAAACCAAAAGGGGGGTTTCCCCCGGGGAAAAAAGGGGGTAATGCCCAAAACCCCCCCCCGGGGGGGTTCCCCCGGGGGGCCTGGGTTTTTTCCCGGGTTTAAAAATTTTGTGGAAAAGGGGGGCAAAGAAAAAAAAAATTTTAAAAAAATTTTTAAATTTTTAAAAAAAAAAAACACCCCCCCCCCAAAAAAACCCAAAAAACCCTTTAAACACAAAAACCCCCAAAAAAAAAAAAACAAAAACCCCAAAAAACCAAAAAAAAACCCAAAATATTTTAACAAAAAACCCCAAAAAAACCCCAAAAAAAACCCCCCCCCCCAAAAAAAAACCTTTTTTTTTAAAGTAAAAAAAATTTTATTAAAATTTTTAAAAAGGGGAAAAGTTCCCCAAAAAAGGGAGTATTTGGGGTTTTGTCCAGGAAGTGGGGCTAACTTTCCCCGTTTCCCCAGGGAATGGCCCCTAAATGTTTGGGGTGCAAGGGGGCCCCCTATTTTCGGTGTTAAAAAAAAAAAAAAAAAAATTTTTTTCCCCCCCCCCCCCCCCCCCCGGGGTTTTTTTTTTAAAAAAAAAAAAAAAAAAATTTAAAAAAAAAAAAAAAAAAAAAAAAAAAAAAAAAAAAAAAAAATTCCCCCCCTTTTTTTTTTTTTTTTTTAAAAAAAAAAAAAAACCCCTTTTTTTAAAAAAAAAAAAACCCCCCCAAAAAAAAAAAAAAAAATTTTAAAATTTTTGGGGTTTTAAAAAATTTTTTTTTTTAAAAAAAAAAAAAAAAAAAAGAAAAATTTTTAAAAAAAAATAAAAAAAAAATTTTTAAAACCCCCCCGGGTAGGATTTTTAATCTCAAGTTGGGGTTTGGAATTTTGGGAATTGCTTAAATCCCAAAAGTGGGGGTTTTGGAAAGGGGGAAACGGATAACAAAGGGTTTCCCTGAAGGTTTCTTAAATGAAAAGAAATTTTAACCCCCCCAAAAAAGCATACCAAAACTTTCCCCTTAAAAAAAAAAACCCAAAAACACAAAAAAAAACCCAAATTTTCTTTTTAAATCAATGGATGGATTTCCAGAAAAAAAAAAGTCCCCTAAATATTTCCCCCCAAAACCCAAACCCCCCCCTTTTCCCGGGGGGGGTTTTTTCCCCCCCCAAAACCCAAACAATTTTCAAAAATTTTCCCAACCCCAAAAAAAAAAATTTTCAAGAATTTTTTTCATTGGTTTCCTTTAGGGGGGACCACACCCAAACCAAACCCCCCCCCAAAAACCCTCGAGTACCCAAATCCCCGGCCGGAAATTAAGGGCCCCCAAACTTTTTTTTTTAAAGGGGATTTCAATGGGGGGTCACAACCTTTTTTTAAAAAAAAATTTCTAAAATTAAAAGCAAAGGGCCAAAAAGGGGGGTTTTGGGTTTTAAAGTCCCCTTTGACCCCCGGGGCATGGGCCCCCCCGGACTGACCACCATAAAACCATTTTTCCCCGGTATTTTTCCTTAAAAAGATCCAAACCCCCCCCCTCCGGGGTTTTTAAACTCAAACTGTTGGGGGAGGGGTGACCCTTTTTAGGTTTTCTTAAATCAAAAAGGTTTGGGGTCCGGGGGAAAAAAACCCAGGGGCCCGCCTCTCCCCCAAACCCTTTTAATTTTAAAAAATTGGGAAAAGTTAAATTTTAAAAGCCCCCCCCAAAAAAAATTTTTAAAATAAAAATACAAAACAAACTAAACCCCAAAAATAAAAAACCCCCAAAAAATTTTCCCCAAAAAAAAATTACCCCAGAAAAAAAAAACCCTTCCCAAAACCACACAACCCCCCCAACCCATGGAAAACTCCCAAATAACTAAAACCTTCCCCCCCCCTTTAAAATCCCCCCAAAACTTTTTCAATGGGCCTTTTTCAGGGGGGCCCACAAAAAAATCTAAAAACGAAAGGGTCTTCAGAAGGTGGGAGTCATTTTTTTCCCCCGGGTTGATAAACGCCCCCCAAATGCCCCCACAGCCCCCATTCCCCCCGGAAATGAAAAAAAGTGAAAGTAAGGGATTTCCCTGGGTTTGGGGTTTGGGGAAAAAAGAGGGGTCACCTGGAACCCCCAGAAAATTTCCCTTACCCTTAAAAAAAAGGGTTTGGGAATTTCCCTGGGTTTGGGTTTATCTGTACTGGGGGTCGAGGGGGAGACCTTTCCCAAAAAAACCCCCCATCTAAGTAGGGGCTAGAAAAAGTAAAAAAAAAAAACCCCCCCGTGGCTGGGGTTTTGGATGTGAAATTTTTTTCCCCTGGGGATTTTTGAATGAGTCTTACCTAAAAAAAAATTTTCCGGGGTGGGCAGGGGAAAAAAAAAAACCCCCCCAAAAAAAACCCAAAATAAAAAAACCCAAAAAAAAACCCAATCCCAAAACAAAAACCCCAAAAAAAAAAAACCCCAAAACCCCCCCCCAAAAAATTTTTTCTTAAAAAATATAAAACCCCAAACCCCCCCAAAAAACCCCCCCCCCCCCCCCCCCCCCCCCCCCCCCCCCCCCCCCCCCCCCCCCCCCCCCCCCCCCCCCCCCCCCCCCCCCCCCCCCCCCCCCCCCCCCCCCCCCCCCC
>JARQOC010003871.1:0-13474 GCA_033576535.1 Allobates femoralis | reverse complement strand
GTGACCACACCAAGGAAATCACAGGACAGAGAGAAAAGTGACCAAACCAAGGAAATCACAGGACAGAGAGAAAAGTGACCAAACCAAGGAAATCACAGGACAGAGAGAAAAGTGACCACACCATGGAAATCACAGGACAAAGAGAAAAGTGACCAAACCATGGAAATCACAGGACAGGGAGAAAAGTGACCACACCATGGAAATCACAGGACAGAGAGAAAAGTGACCAAACCATGGAAATCACAGGACAGAGAGAAAAGTGACCAAACCAAGGAAATCACAGGACAGAGAGAAAAGTGACCAAACCAAGGAAATCACAGGACAGAGAGAAAAGTGACCAAACCATGGAAATCACAGGACAGAGAGAAAAGTGACCAAACCATGGAAATCACAAGACAGAGAGAAAAGTGACCAAACCATGGAAATCACAGGACAGAGAGAAAAGTGACCAAACCAAGGAAATCACAGGACAGAGAGAAAAGTGACCAAACCAAGGAAATCACAGGACAGAGAGAAAAGTGACCAAACCAAGGAAATCACAGGACAGGGAACAAAGTGTCTGAGCAGCCTATTGGTGATGCCTCCTTTTAGATCGGGCGGGCTGCTAAGCACTGAAAATATGCATCACTGTGACAGACGCCCCTAGAGGAAAACAACCTTAACTGCAATGAATAAAATGATGCAAGTTAACACTAAAGATAATGATGTAAGGTGTTAGTTGGGTATTTTTGGGCCAGAATATCGTAAGCTCGTGACCCCCCCGTCAAGGACCCTTACACTCCCTAGCTATATGATAACTCATATAATTATATTTATACTGTTTAATCCAATAGGAAAATTTTTTGACAAAGAAAACTCAAAGTTTTGACACTTTTTTTCTACCCCAAGGGGTAGAAAAAAGTGTGAAAAAAAGTGTCAAAACTTCGGTGAGTTTTTTTGTAAAAAAATCAGACATCAGAGTCACCGGAAGGACATCAGGGACACCGGCAGGACAATGGGCCCCAGGGACCGGTCATCAGGCTCTAGACATCAGACACAATCTGGAAAGGAACTTGAGCAAGATGGCATGAGCACCACAGGAGCGGACCGGAGTCAAGCAGTGCGAACACAGCAGAACAATGCAAGCACACCCAGCATGGACCGGAGCTGAGAAACACCTGCACTGCAGGAGCGGACCGGAGCTGAGAGACACCTACACTGTAGGAGCGGATCGGAGCTGAGAGACACCTACACTGTAGGAGGGACCTGAGCTGAGAGACACCAACACTGTAGGTGCGGACCAGAGCTGAGAGACACCAACACTGTAGGTGCGGACCAGAGCTGAGAGACACCAACACTGTAGGTGCGGACCAGAGCTGAGAGACACCAACACTGTAGGTGCGGACCAGAGCTGAGAGACACCTACACTGCAGGAGCGGCCCGGAGCTGAGAGACACCTACACTGTAGGAGCGGACCGGAGCTGAGAGACCTACACTGTAGGAGCGGACCGGAGCTGAGAGACACCTACACTGTAGGAGCGGATCGGAGCTGAGAGACACTAACACTGTAGGTGCGGACCAGAGCTGAGAGACACCAACCCTGTAGGAGCGGACCGGAGCTGAGAGACACCTACACTGCAGGAGCAGACCAGAGCTGAGAGACACCTACACTGTAGGAGCGGACCGGAGCTGAGAGACCTACACTGTAGGAGCGGACCGGAGCTGAGAGACACCAACACTGTAGGAGCGGATCGGAGCTGAGAGACACCGACACTGCAGGAGCGGACCGGAGCTGAGAGACCTACACTGCAGGAGCGGACCGGAGCTGAGAGACACCTAAACTGTAGGAGCGGACCGGAGCTGAGAGACACCTACACTGCAGGAGCGGACCGGAGCTGAGAGACACCAACACTGTAGGAGCGGACCGGAGCTGAGAGACACCTACACTGCAGGAGCGGACCGGAGCTGAGAGACATCTACACTGTAGGAGCGGACCGGAGCTGAGAGACATCTACACTGCAGGAGCGGACCGGAGCTGAGAGACATCTACACTGTAGGAGCGGACCGGAGCTGAGAGACACCTACACTGTAGGAGTGGGCCGGAGCTGAGAGACACCTACACTGTAGGAGCGGACCGGAGCTGAGAGATCCCTACACTGTAGGAGCGGACCGGAGCTGAGAGACACCTACACTGCAGGAGCGGACCGGAGCTGAGAGATCCCTACACTGTAGGAGCGGACCGGAGCTGAGAGACACCTACACTGTAGGAGCGGACCGGAGCTGAGAGATCCCTACACTGTAGGAGCGGACCGGAGCTGAGAGACACCTACACTGTAGGAGCGGACCAGATCTGAGAGACACCTACACTGTAGGAGCGGACTAGAGCTGAGAGACACCTACACTGTAGGAGTGGACCGGAGCTGAGAGACACCTACACTGTAGGAGCGGACCAGATCTGAGAGACACCTACACTGTAGGAGTGGACCGGATCTGAGAGACACCTACACTGTAGGAGTGGACCGGAGCTGAGAGACACCTACACTGCAGGAGCGGTCTGGAGCTGAGAGACACCTACACCGCAGGAGCGGTCTGGAGCTGAGAGACACCTACACTGTAGGAGTGGACCGGAGCTGAGAGACACCTACACTGTAGGAGCGGACCGGAGCTGAGAGACACTAATAGGAGCGGACCGGAGCTGAGAGACACCTATACTGCAGGAGCGGACCGGAGCTGAGAGACACCTACACTGTAGGAGCGGACCGGAGCTGAGAGACACCTACACTGTAGGAGCGGACCGGAGCTGAGAGACACCTACACTGTAGGAGCGGACCGGAGCTGAGAGACACCGACACTGCAGGAGCGGACCGGAGCTGAGAGACACCTACACTGTAGGAGCGGACCAGAGCTGAAAGACAGCTACCCTGCAGGAGCGGACCGGAGCTGAGAGACACCTACACTGTAGGAGTGGACCGGAGCTGAGAGACACCTATACTGTAGGAGCGGACCGGAGCTGAGAGACACCTACACTGCAGGAGCGGACCGGAGCTGAGAGACACTAATAGGAGCGGACCGGAGCTGAGAGACACCTACACTGCAGGAGCGGACCGGAGCTGAGAGACACCTACACTGTAGGAGCGGACCAGAGCTGAAAGACAGCTACCCTGCAGGAGCGGACCGGAGCTGAGAGACACCTACACTGCAGGAGCGGACCGGAGCTGAGAGACACCGACACTGCAGGAGCGGACCGGAGCTGAGAGACACCTACACTGTAGGAGCGGACCAGAGCTGAAAGACAGCTACCCTGCAGGAGCGGACCGGAGCTGAGAGACACCTACACTCAGTGTCGGACTGGGGTGCTTAGGGCCCACCAGTAGAACTGATTCTAGGGGCCCACTGTAATTTTTAATGTTCAGGCTAGGTTCACACTCATGTCATATTTATTTACAGCATTCTAGAATATTGTATATACCATATTTTTTGGATTATAAAACACACTTTCTCCCGCCTACATTGGGGGGAAAACGGGGTGGTAGAGTCTTAAAATCCGAATTTTAAAACAAATCTTACTGAGGGGGTTGCAGAGGTGGAGCGAGGTGCAGGAGGCAGGTTTAACGGGTCCACGGTGGTGGAGGGCGAAGCTTGGAGCTGCTGGGGGAGGGGGTGTCGGTGTCCAGTGGGCGCCGCATTATACATGTTCCAGCATACATTGCTAAGCTGCAATTTGTGTTCTAATGTGAAGGACTTCCAGTAAATGGCCGTAGATCTCGATCTGCATATGTGCCGCCTTCACAGCCATTTTCTGGACGCATGGATACTAGAGCATGAATTGCAGCTCAGCAATGCATGCTGGCACATGGATAATGGCGGCGCCCACTAGAAACTGTTGCGACCCCCTCGCAGCTCCTGGCTTTGCCCCCACCCTCTGTGGACCCATGAAACTGCCTCATGAAACTGCCCTGCTCCACTCTCTCAACCCACTTACAGTAAGCCATGGTCGGTCCAGGATGAGGGGCTGCTAGGTACCACCAGGATGGGGGGTACTGCTATGTATCACCAGGATGAGGGGCTGCTATGTACCATCAGGATGGGGGGGGGCTGCTATGTACCATCAGGATGGGGGGGGGCTGCTATGTACCAACAGGATGGGGGGGGGGCTGCTAGGTACCACCAGGATGGGGGGTACTGCTATGTATCACCAGGATGAGGGGCTGCTATGTACCATCAGGATGGGGGGGGGCTGCTATGTACCAACAGATGGTGGGGGGGTACTGCTATGTATCACCAGGATGAGGGGCTGCTATGTACCATCAGGATGGGGGGGGGCTGCTATGTACCAACAGGATGGGGGGGGGGCTGCTAGGTACCACCAGGATGGGGGGTACTGCTATGTATCACCAGGATGAGGGGCTGCTATGTGCCATCAGGATGGGGGGGGGGCTGCTATGTACCAACAGGATGGGGGGGTACTGCTATGTATCACCAGGATGAGGGGCTGCTATGTACCATCAGGATGGGGGGGGGGCTGCTATGTACCATCAGGATGGGGGGGGCTGCTATGTACCAACAGGATGGGGGGGGGGGCTGCTAGGTACCACCAGGATGGGGGGTACTGCTATGTATCACCAGGATGAGGGGCTGCTATGTACCAACAGGATGGGGGGGGGGCTGCTAGGTACCACCAGGATGGGGGGTACTGCTATGTATCACCAGGATGAGGGGCTGCTATGTGCCATCAGGATGGGGGGGGGGCTGCTATGTACCAACAGGATGGGGGGGGTACTGCTATGTATCACCAGGATGGGGGGCTGCTATGTACCATCAGGATGGGGGGGGGGGCTGCTATGTACCATCAGGATGGGGGGGGGCTGCTATGTACCAACAGGATGGGGGGGGGGCTGCTAGGTACCACCAGGATGGGGGGTACTGCTATGTATCACCAGGATGAGGGGCTGCTATGTACCATCAGGATGGGGGGGGGGGCTGCTATGTACCATCAGGATGGGGGGGGGCTGCTAGGTACCACCAGGATGGGGGGGTACTGCTATGTATCACCAGGATGAGGGGCTGCTATGTACCATCAGGATGGGGGGGGGCTGCTATGTACCAACAGGATGGGGGGGGGGCTGCTAGGTACCACCAGGATGGGGGGTACTGCTATGTATCACCAGGATGAGGGGCTGCTATGTGCCATCAGGATGGGGGGGGGGCTGCTATGTACCAACAGGATGGGGGGGTACTGCTATGTATCACCAGGATGAGGGGCTGCTATGTACCATCAGGATGGGGGGGGGGGGCTGCTATGTACCATCAGGATGGGGGGGGGCTGCTATGTACCAACAGGATGGGGGGGGGGCTGCTAGGTACCACCAGGATGGGGGGTACTGCTATGTATCACCAGGATGAGGGGCTGCTATGTGCCATCAGGATGGGGGGGGGGCTGCTATGTACCAACAGGATGGGGGGGGTACTGCTATGTATCACCAGGATGAGGGGCTGCTATGTACCATCAGGATGGGGGGGGGGCTGCTATGTACCATCAGGATGGGGGGGGGCTGCTATGTACCAACAGGATGGGGGGGGGGGCTGCTAGGTACCACCAGGATGGGGGGTACTGCTATGTATCACCAGGATGAGGGGCTGCTATGTACCATCAGGATGGGGGGGGGGCTGCTAGGTACCACCAGGATGGGGGGTACTGCTATGTATCACCAGGATGAGGGGCTGCTATGTGCCATCAGGATGGGGGGGGGGCTGCTATGTACCAACAGGATGGGGGGGTACTGCTATGTATCACCAGGATGAGGGGCTGCTATGTACCATCAGGATGGGGGGGGGGGGCTGCTATGTACCATCAGGATGGGGGGGGGCTGCTATGTACCAACAGGATGGGGGGGGGGCTGCTAGGTACCACCAGGATGGGGGGTACTGCTATGTATCACCAGGATGAGGGGCTGCTATGTGCCATCAGGATGGGGGGGGGGCTGCTATGTACCAACAGGATGGGGGGGGTACTGCTATGTATCACCAGGATGAGGGGCTGCTATGTACCATCAGGATGGGGGGGGGGGCTGCTATGTACCATCAGGATGGGGGGGGGCTGCTATGTACCAACAGGATGGGGGGGGGGGGCTGCTAGGTACCACCAGGATGGGGGGTACTGCTATGTATCACCAGGATGAGGGGCTGCTATGTACCATCAGGATGGGGGGGGGGCTGCTAGGTACCACCAGGATGGGGGGGTACTGCTATGTATCACCAGGATGAGGGGCTGCTATGTGCCATCAGGATGGGGGGGGGGGCTGCTATGTACCAACAGGATGGGGGGGGTACTGCTATGTATCACCAGGATGAGGGGCTGCTATGTACCATCAGGATGGGGGGGGGGGGGCTGCTATGTACCATCAGGATGGGGGGGGGCTGCTATGTACCAACAGGATGGGGGGGGGGCTGCTAGGTACCACCAGGATGGGGGGTACTGCTATGTATCACCAGGATGAGGGGCTGCTATGTGCCATCAGGATGGGGGGGGGGCTGCTATGTACCAACAGGATGGGGGGGTACTGCTATGTATCACCAGGATGAGGGGCTGCTATGTACCATCAGGATGGGGGGGGGGGCTGCTATGTACCATCAGGATGGGGGGGGGCTGCTATGTACCAACAGGATGGGGGGGGGGGGCTGCTAGGTACCACCAGGATGGGGGGGTACTGCTATGTATCACCAGGATGAGGGGCTGCTATGTGCCATCAGGATGGGGGGGGGGGCTGCTATGTACCATCAGGATGGGGGGGGGCTGCTATGTACCACCAGGATGGGGGCATATACACTGATTATAAGACGGACACTGGCATTATAAGACAGACCCTATTTAACATTAAATAATATTTTTTCCCTCTTTTCCTTGTACCAAATTTGTGGGGCATTTTAGAATCCGGTGCGTCTTAAAAAGCGAAAAATATAGCAAGTCCCCAAGCTGATCTGTATAATGTAAAAAAAACAGGTTTTATTATATTCCCTGGGTGTCGCTCATCTTTGTCCGGCGCCTCCTTTCTTCTTGCGATTGCATCCTCCTTCTCTGCTTTATGTGAGTGACGCATCCTACTTCATCCACACTGACCTCCATTGTGCTCCTGCGCTTCCGCACTTCTCTCTGTCATGCTAAGCCCATGTAGCGTGTTCTTTGACCTTTTCCTGTGCATGCACATTACAATACTCTGATTTGACCTCAGCTGGGTAGAGAGAAGTGCGCATGCGCAGGAACACAATGGAGGTCAGAGTACGGGTGATGTAGGACGCGTCACTCACATGAAGCAGAATTGGAGGATGCGATCGCAAGAAGAAAGGAGGCGCCAAAAAGACCAGCGATGCCCATCGCCCCCAAGGGAGCATAATTAAAACCTGTTTTTTTTTACATCAGACTAATTACGTTAATGCATACAAATATTGACTCATTCCCACAAATGCACAGATACACACTATAGTTCTGTATATACATATAAAGTATATATTGATGTAGTGTGTGTGTGTGTGTGTGTGTGTGTGTGTGTATTGACACTTTATACACACAAAAAATTAGACTGTTGGATCTCTTGACAGGAAACACCATGAGGATGTCACCAACACAGGACAGCAGTCAGGAGGCATTGTAAGGTCATCATCATCAGGAGAAGAGAGGACAGGAGAGTGCAGCCTTTGGCAGAGGATAGGACAGGAGAACAGGAGAGTGCAGCTTTTGCCGGAGGATAGGAGAGGAGGACAGGGGACTGCAGCTTTTGGCAGAGGATAGAAGAGGAGGACAGGAGAGTACAGCTTTTGTTGGAAGAGAGGACAGGAGAGTGCAGCCTTTGGTGGAGGACAGGAGGGCAGGAGAGTGCAGCCTTTGGCAGAAGATAGGAGAGGAGGACAGGGGAGTGCAGCCTTTGTCAGAGGATAGGAGATGAGGACAGGAAAGTGCAGCTTTTGGTGGAGGATAGGAGAGGACAGGAGAGAACAGCCTTTGGCAGAGAATAAGAGAGGAGGATAAGGGAGTGCAGCTTTTGGTGGAGGATAGGAGAGGAGGACAGGGGAGTGCAGCCTTTGGCGGAGAATAAGAGAGGAGGATATGGGAGAGCAGCTTTTGGCGGAGGATAAGAGAGCAGGACAGGAGAGTGCAGCCTTTGGTGGAGGAGAGGACAGGAGAGTGCAGCCTTTGGTGGAGGAGAGGAGGACAGGAGAATAGAGCCTTTGATGGAGGACAGGAGGACAGGAGAGTGCAACCTTTGGCGGAGGAGAGAAGAGGAGGACAGGAGAATAGAGCCTTTGATGGAGGAGAGGAGGACAGGAGAGTGCAACCTTTGGCGGAGGAGAGAAGAGGAGGACAGGAGAATGCAGCTTTTGGAGGAGGTGAGGACAGGAGACTGGAGCCTTTGGAGGAGGAGAGGAGGACAAGAGAGTGCAGCCTTTGGCAGAAGATAGGAGAGGTGGACAGGAGAGTGAAGCTTTTGGTGAAAGAGAGGAGGACAGGAGAGTGCAGCCTTTGGTGGAGGAGAGGAGGGCAGGAGAGTGCAGCCTTTGGTAGAAGATAGGAGAGGAGGACAGGGGAGTGCAGCCTTTGGCAGAGGATAGGAGAGGAGGACAGGAGAGTGCAGCCTTTGGCGGAAGATAGTAGAGGAGGATAGGAGAGTGCAGCTTTTGGCGTAGGATAGGAGAGGACAGGAGAGTGCAGCCTTTGGCGGAGAATAAGAGAGGAGGATATGGAAGAGCAGCTTTTGACGGAGGATAAGAGACCAGGACAGAAGAGTGCAGCCGTTGGTGGAGGAGATTAGGACAGGAGAGTGCAGCCTTTGGTAGAGGAGAGGAGGACAGGAGAATAGAGCCTTTGATGGACAAGAGGAGGACAGTAGAGTGCAACCTTTGGTGAAGGAGAGAAGAGGAGGACAGGAGAGTGCAGCCTTTGGCGGAGGATAGGACAGGAGGACAAGAGAGTGCAGGATTTGGTGGAGGAGAAGAGGACAGTGCAGCCTTTGGCACAGGATAGGAGGCCAGGAGAGTGTAGCCTTTGGTGGAGAAGGAGAGGAGGACAGTAAAGTGCAGCATTTGGTGGAGGAGAGGAGGACAGTAAAGCGCAGCATTTGGTGGAGGAGAGGATAGGAGGCCAGGAGAGTGCAGCCTTTGACGTAGGATAGCAGAGGAAGTCAGGAGAGTGGAGCTTTAGTCAGAGGAGACGAGAAGAGTACAGGAGAGTGCAGACTTTGGAGGACGAAAGAAGGACAGGAATGTGCAGCCTTTGATGGAAGAGAGGAGGACAGGACAGTGCAGCCATTGGCAGAGGATAGCAGAGAAGGACAGGAGAATGGAGCTTTTGGCGGAGGACAGGAGAGTGCAGCCTTTAGCAGGGGATAGGATAGGAGGACAGGACACAGGAGAGTGCAGCTTTGGTGGAGGAGGAGAGAAGAATCATGGGTAGTGGAATACAGACATAATGGAGAATCTCCAGCACTCACTTCAGGTCTGACATCTTGTGATTGTGAAGCCTCCCCTCCCCTCCTGCCAGTGCCGACTGCAGACCTTCACAGTCAGCAGAGCAGGAGAGGACACAAGTTCTTTACTGCTTCCTCTTGGTCTCCTCCGGCACCTGTGATTACAGCACTCTCCTATCTGCATGTACAGGTCAGTGCTGGAGGATGGGGCGCTGCTGTAGAGTCCGGGATCAGTGAGAGCAGAGCAGGGGTGATGGCTGTGCTGAGCCTCCCTCCCATCTCCCATCCTATGCACAGACTCCCGGGGCTGGAGAGAGGAGACCCATCCTGTGCACGGCTCACTGCAGCCTGAGCCTGCTCACCCCGACCTCTGTGTGCAAAGGATTTATAGCGCAATAATGGTGCCGATATGAGGAAGATGCCTCCGCAGCTTGTCTACCCTCTTGGATTGGAGGAGCGGCGCAGCTTGATGTGAGCAGCTGAGCAGGGAGACTGGAAGTCAGGGGCGACAGAGGGATCCTCCAGTAACAACAGAAGGTGTTGTGGCTGTGTTCTGTGTGCACTGCGGGTGGCGGTGGCGGCACCACCTCAGACAGCGCACACTTGCTAAATGATAGCGGGGACACTAGCAGGGGGCGGGCCCACCGGGGGTTTACCCGGTACCCCGGCAGGCCAGACCGACACACTGTAGGAGCGGACCGGAGCTGAGAGACACCGACACTGCAGGAGCGGTCTGGAGCTGAGAGACACCTACACTGTAGGAGCGGACCGGAGCTGAGAGACACCTACACTGTAGGAGCGGACCGGAGCTGAGAGACACCTACACTGCAGGAGCGGTCTGGAGCTGAGAGACACCTACACTGTAGGAGCGGACCGGAGCTGAGAGACACCTACACTGTAGGAGCGGACCGGAGCTGAGAGACACCTACACTGTAGGAGCGGACCGGAGCTGAGAGACACCGACACTGCAGGAGCGGTCTGGAGCTGAGAGACACCTACACTGTAGTAGTGGACCGGAGCTGAGAGACACCTACACTGTAGGAGCGGACCGGAGCTGAGAGACACCTACACTGCAGGAGCGGTCTGGAGCTGAGAGACACCTACACTGTAGGAGCGGACCGGAGCTGAGAGACACCTACACTGTAGGAGCGGACCGGAGCTGAGAGACACCTACACTGTAGGAGTGGACCAGAGCTGAGAGACACCTACACTGTAGGAGTGGACCGGATCTGAGAGACACCTACACTGTAGGAGTGGACCGGAGCTGAGAGACACCTACACTGTAGGAGTGGACCGGATCTGAGAGACACCTACACTGTAGGAGCGGACCGGAGCTGAGAGACACCAACACTGTAGGAGCGGACCGGAGCTGAGAGACACCTGTGGCACCCTGGCACCCTGTTGGGCACCACAGAACTCCTTAGGGCATGAATGGAGCTAACAGCAAAGCATCACTCACAAAATACTAACAGAACACTTACAACACCTTAGAACACCTGGTTTCACCCCGAGCCTCTAGGGGGAGCTCCACTGGTCACTTTGAGCCAGTTCCCCCTATAAATAGAGTCTTGGAGGGAGAAACTTCAGAGTGTGCAGACGCTACAAGAGCTGCAGGTTGTGGATGATCTCAAGCTCATGAGACACACACCAGGCCTAGTCAGCCTAGCTACCAGTGAGGAAATCCCTGCAATTGAGATAATAGGAAAGGAGAAGCACCTCTCAAGGAACACCAGAGTTACATTAACTCTTCCCTCACCATCCGGTTACTGGAACTGAGGTGTGGAAGCTGCCAAGCCTCCACAGAGAACCAGCACCATCAACAGGAGGTTTAGCCACCTGTTCCACCTGAAGCACCTACCCACGAGAGCCCAGGGAAGAGTACTGATCCTGCTCAGACCCTTTTACAGTGCCCTCAGTGCTGATAACCAGGTGAAGCAAGTTCCATTGAACACACTGCCCGGTCCGGCTGGATTCCACATCCAACCGACCTGACTAGAGAGAGAGAGAAGGAAGCCTACACTAACTGCTTGCTGTGAACCTCCAGGAGTGTTAACTTCACGAACCTGGTCTGGCGTACCTGAAAACCATCAGTAAAGGTACTCAAAAGACTCTAGTGTGCCTGTGTCTGACTCCTGGGCCTAACAGCAGTGTTACCGCAGCTGCCTCACAACATCTTGCACAGCTCCGGCTCCGGGGACTCCCGCTCATCCTGTGGGGAGCGTTCCATCTTGCTGCCTAACATCCCCGGAGGCCTAGCAGCGTCGGTACAGTTTCCGAACACCCGCAGGTGGCGTCACGAAGACAAACTACCCTACTGTTCAACCATCCCCCTATTGATCTGGACCACCGGGCCTCACAGCCGCAGGAGCTGTTCCGTGACAAGAGGAGAGTCAACACCTGCGACGTGAACACCCCGGTCACGGTGAGTCACACCTACACTGTAGGAGCGGACCGGAGCTGAGAGACACCTACACTGTAGGAGCGGACCGGAGCTGAGAGACATCTACACTGTAGGAGCGGACCAGAACTGAGAGACACCTATACTGCAGGAGCGGACCGGAGCTGAGAGACACCTACACTGTAGGAGCGGACCGGAGCTGAGAGACACCTATACTGTAGGAGCAGACCGGAGCTAAGAGACATCTACACTGTAGGAGCGGACCAGAACTGAGAGACACCTATACTGCAGGAGCGGACCAGAACTGAGAGACACCTACACTGCAGGAGCGGACCGGAGCTGAGAGACACCTACACTGCAGGAGCGGACGGAGCTGAGAGACACCTACACTGCAGGAGCGGACCGGAGCTGAGAGACACCTACACTGCAGGAGCGGACCGGAGCTGAGAGACACCTACACTGTAGGAGCGGACCGGAGCTGAGAGACACCTATACTGTAGGAGCGGACCGGAGCTGAGAGACACCTACACTGTAGGAGTGGACCAGAGCTGAGAGACACCTACACTGTAGGAGCGGACCGGAGCTGAGAGACACCTACACTGTAGGAGCGGACCAGAACTGAGAGACACCTATACTGCAGGAGCGGACCGGAGCTGAGAGACACCTACACTGCAGGAGCGGACCGGAGCTGAGAGACACCTACACTGCAGGAGCGGACCGGAGCTGAGAGACACCTACACTGTAGGAGCGGACCGGAGCTGAGAGACACCTATACTGTAGGAGCGGACCGGAGCTGAGAGACACCTACACTGTAGGAGTGGACCAGAGCTGAGAGACACCTACACTGTAGGAGCGGACCGGAGCTGAGAGATCCCTACACTGCAGGAGCGGACCGGAGCTGAGAGACACCTACACTGCAGGAGCGGACCGGAGCTGAGAGACACCTACACTGCAGGAGCGGACCGGAGCTGAGAGACACCTACACTGCAGGAGCGGACCGGAGCTGGACAGCGCTAACACCGCATAGTGGCATGAGCACAGCATAGTACACACTCAGCAGGAACACCAGACTCCATCTTCAATAGACAAACACAGGTTGATTCACGAGACACAGGGAACTCACAGGCCGGGGCCCCTCACTGCAGTACGGGCTGTAACCCCCTAGTGGCGGCCCTGCTCACAGGCACTGGGTTCATGGGTCAAGACATAGAAGGACTCCAGGAAAATCACACAGCAGGAATCTACATTCAAGGGCAAGGACTTTGTTACCAACACATAGACAGGACGGGTCCAGGGACATCAGCCATCCCACAACCAATAACAGCAGACCAGGAGCAGTAGACTGGATCCACACAAAGTCGGTTCTGCAACCTAATAAGAAGCTCCGGTGAAGCCCAACAAGGAAGAGGAACTTTAAATAGGAGCTGACCCTCAACAATAGGCTGGGGACAGCAATGAGAGGCGCACACACTTACCCTAATATAATCAGGGAAGGTGTGGCTGCGCGCACCCTAAGCACAGACAGGACTCAGTACAGCATAGACAGCACAGGAACTGAGGCCTAGGACACCTGGCAGCGGCTGAAGCCTGGACTCACATGGAAGGTGGAGGACCTCACAACCCGCAGATAGCTCCACAG
>JARQOC010003870.1:0-13486 GCA_033576535.1 Allobates femoralis | reverse complement strand
GGCAGTAATGTGTCTATGGCTGTTTATGTGAAGGGGGGGGGGGAGGAAGTGTCTTGTGTCATGGTTTTTTGTGAAGAGGGGGGGGCAGTGAATGTGTCTATGGTTTTGGTTTTATGTAAAAGAGGGGGGCAGTGAAGTGTCTATGGTGTTTTTTGTGAAGGGGGGGGAGTGAATGTGTCTTTTGGTGTTTTGGAAGAGGGGGGGGGGTGAATGTGTTAGGGTTTTTGGGTTTTTAGTGAGGGGGGGGGGGCAGTGAATGTGTTTTTTTAGGGGCTGTTTTGTAAAAAGAGGGGGGGCAGGTTTTTGTTTATGGCTGTTTTTTTAAAGAGGGGGGGAGTGAATGTCTATGGCTGTTTTGTGAAGGGGGGGGGGGGCAGTGAATGTGTCTATGGTGTTTATGTAAAGGGGGGGGCAGTGAATGTGTCTTTGGGCTGTTTATGTGAAGGGGGGGGGGGAGTGAAGGGGTTTTTTTGGCTTTTATGTGAAGAGGGGGGGGCTAAATGTTTTCTTTGGTGTTTATGTAAGGGGGGGGGGGAAAGTTTAAAAGTGAATTTGTGTTTTAGGTGTTTATGTAAAGAGGGGGGGCAGGAATGTGTCTTGGCTGTTTATGTGAAGAGGGGGGGGCAGTGAATGTGTCTTGGGTTTATGTGAGAGGGGGGGCAGGTGTGTTATGGTTTTTATGTGAAGAGGGGGGGGCGGAATGTGTCTTTTTTGGCTGTTTATGTGAAGGGGGGGGATGAATGTGTCTTTGTTTGGGGGGGGGGGGTTTTGATTGAAAGGGGGGGGGGGGCCAGTGAATGTGTCTATGGCTTTTATGTGAAGGGGGGGGGGGGAGTGTATGTGTCTATGGCTGTTTTATGTGAAGAGGGGGGGCAGTGAATGTGTCTATGGCTGTTTATGTGAAGAGGGGGGGGAAAGTGAATGTGTTATGTGTCTATGGCTGTTTATGTGAAGAGGGGGGGGCAGTGAATGTGTCTATGCTGTTTATGTGAAGAGGGGGGGCAGTGAAGTGATGTGTCTATGGCTGTTTATGTGAAGAGGGGGGGCAGTGAATGTGTCTATGGCTGTTTATGTGAAGAGGGGGGGCAGTGAATGTGTCTATGGCTGTTTATGTGAAGAGGGGGGCAGTGAATGTGTCTATGTGCTTGTTTTATGTGAAGAGGGGGGGGCAGTGAATGTCATGTGTTATGGCTGTTTATGTGAAGAGGGGGGGCAGTGAATGTGTTCTATGGCTGTTTATGTGAAGAGGGGGGGCAGTGAATGTGTCTATGGTGGTGTTTATGTGAAGAGGGGGCAGTGAATGTGTCTATGGCTGTTTATGTGAAGGGGGGTGAGTGAATGTGTCTATGGCTGTTTAGTGAAGAGGGGGGGGGCAGTGAATGTGATGTGTTTATGTGGCATGAATGTGTTATGTGTATGTGAGGGGGGGCAGTGAATGTGTCTTGGCTGTTTATGTGAAGAGGGGGGGGCAGTGAATGTGTCTATGGCTGTTTATGTGAAAAGAGGGGGGGCAGTGAATGTGTCTATGGCTGTTTATGTGAAGGGGGGGGGTGAAGTGTATGTGTCTATGGCTGTTTATGTGAAGAGGGGGGGGCAGTGAATGTGTCTATGGTGTTTATGTGAAGAGGGGGGGCAGTGAATGTGTTATGGCTGTTTTTTGGTGAAGAGGGGGGCAGTGAATGTGTCTATGGCTGTTTATGTGAAGAGGGGGGCAGTGAATGTGTCTATGGCTGTTTTGTGAAGAGGGGGGGGCAGTGAATGTGTCTATGGTGTTTATGTGAAGAGGGGGGGGGAGTGATGTGTCTATGGTGTTTATGTGAAGAGGGGGGGCAGTGAATGTGTCTATGTGTCTATGCTGTTTATGTGAAGAGGGGGGGCAGTGAATGTGTCTATGGCTGTTTATGTGAAAGGGGGGGGGGAGTGAATGTGTCTATGGCTGTTTATGTGAAGAGGGGGGGGGCAGTGATGTGTCTATGGCTGTTTATGTGAAGAGGGGGGGCAGTGAATGTGTCTATGGCTGTTTATGTGAAGAGGGGGGGGCAGTGAATGTGTTATGGCTGTTTATGTGAAGAGGGGGGGGCAGTGAATGTGTCTATGGCTGTTTATGTGAAGAGGGGGGGCAGTGAATGTGTCTATGGCTGTTTATGTGAAGAGGGGGGGGCAGTGAATGTGTCTATGTGTTATGGCTGTTATGTGAAGAGGGGGGCAGTGAATGTGTCTATGGCTGTTTATGTAAGAGGGGGGGGCAGTGAATGTGTCTATGTGTCTATGGCTGTTTATGTGAAGAGGGGGGGCAGTGAATGTGTCTATGGCTGTTTATGTGAAGAGGGGGGGCAGTGAATGTGTCATTGGCTGTTTATGTGAAGAGGGGGGGGCAGTGAATGTGTCTATGGCGTGTTTATGTGAAGAGGGGGGGGCAGTGAATGTGTCTATGGTGTTTATGTGAAGAGGGGGGGGCAGTGAATGTGTCTATGGCTGTTTATGTGAGAGGGGGGGGCAGTGAATGTGTCTATGGGTTTATGTGAAGAGGGGGGGGCAGTGATGTGTCTACTATGGATGGTTTATGTGAAGAGGGGGGGGCAGTGAATGTGTCTATGGCTGTTTATGTGAAGAGGGGGGGCGTGAATGGCAGGTATGTGAGGGGGCAGTGAGTGTTATGGTGTTTATGTGAAAGGGGGGGCAGTGAATGTGTCTATGGTGTTTTATGTGAAGAGGGGGGGGCAGTGAATGTGTCTATGGCTGTTTATGTGAAGAGGGGGGGCAGTGAATGTGCTATGGCTGTTATGTGAAGGGGGGCAGTGATGTGTCTATGGTTTTGTGAAGAGGGGGCAGTGATGTGTCTATGGCTGTTTATGTGAAGAGGGGGGGCAGTGAATGTGTCTTGGTGTTTATGTGAAGAGGGGGGGAGTGAATTGTCTATGGCTGTTTATGTGAAGAGGGGGGGCAGTGAATGTGGTCCTATGGCGTTATGTGAAGAGGGGGGGGGCAGTAATGTGTCTTGGTCTATGGCTGTTTATGTGAGGGGGGGCAGTGATGTGTTGCTTTTATGTGAAGGGGGGGCAGTGAATGTGTTAGCTGTTTATGTGAAGAGGGGGGGGCAGTGATGTGTCTATGGCTGTTTATGTGAAGAGGGGGGCAGTGAATGTGTCTATGGCTGTTATGTGAAGGGGGGGGGCAGTGATGTGTTATGGCTGTTTATGTGAAGAGGGGGCAGTGAATGTGCTATGGCTGTTTGTGAAGGCAGTGAATGTGTCTATGGCTGTTTATGTGAAGAGGGGGGGGCAGTGAATGTGTCTATGGCTGTTTATGTGAAGAGGGGGGGGCAGTGAATGTGTCTATGGCTGTTTATGTGAGAGAGGGGGGGCAGTGAATGTGTCTATGGTGGTTTATGTGAAGAGGGGGGGGCAGTGAATGTGTCTATGGCGCTGTTTATGTGAAGAGGGGGGGGCAGTGATGTGTTATGTGTCTATGGGGGGGGCAGGAATGTTATGCTGTTTGTGAGGGGGGCAGTGAATGTGTATGTGAAGTAGGGGGGTTTAGTGAAGAGGGGGGGCAGGAATGTGTTTGTGTAATGGGTGTTTGTGAAGGAGGGGGGCAGTGAATGTGTCTAGGTGTTGGAGGGAGG
Organism: Allobates femoralis; assembly: GCA_033576535.1. NCBI lineage: Eukaryota > Metazoa > Chordata > Amphibia > Anura > Aromobatidae > Allobates > Allobates femoralis. Next base: position 9,861 of record JARQOC010003870.1, on the reverse strand, counting down.
GGCAAGTGTTATGTGTTATTGGTGAGGGAGGGGGGGGAAGTGTCTATGGTGTATATGGTGGTTTTGTGAAGGTGGGGGGCAGTGAATGTTTATGTGAGGGGGTTTATGTGAGAAGGGGAGGGGTGAAGTGGGTGCTATGGTGTTATGTGAAGGGGTGTGGCAGTGAATGTGTCTATGGGATGGGTTTATGTGAAGGGGGGGCGTTGAATGTGAGGGCAGTGATGTGTCATGGTGTTATGTGAATGGTTGTGATGTGAAGAGGTGGTGATGCAGTGATTGTATTATGGGGCGTGATGTATGTGAAGAGGCGTGGGTTATGAATGATGTCTAGGATGGCTGTAGTGAGTGAAGGGTGGGGCATGGATGTGTTATGGTGAATGTATGGAAGAGGGGGGGGCAGTGAATGGCTATGTGTCTATGGCTGTTTATGGAGAGGAGGGGGGGCGAGTGAATGTGTCTATGTGTTATGGTGTTTATGTGAAGAGGGGGGGCAGTGAATGTGTCTATGGCTGTTTATGTGAAGAGGGGGGGCAGTGAATGTGTCTATGGCTGTTTATGTGAAGAGGGGGGGGCAGTGAATGTGTTATGTGTCTTAGAAGGCTGGGCAGTGATGTGAAGGGGGGGCTGATGTTTATAGGGGGGCTGTTAGTGAATGTGGTAGGGGCATGATGTGTTATGTATGGCTGTTGTGGGGGGGCAGGGATGTGTCTATGTGTCTTATGGCTGTTATGAGAGGGGGCAGTGGTGCAGTGAATGTGTTTATGTGATGATGGGCTGTATGTGAAATGTGGGGGTCATGGTGTAATGTGTCAAGGGCGGGGTTAGTGAATGGGGTGTGGCAGTTATGTGAATGGGGTGCAGTGATGTGTTTATGTGTAATGGGTTGGTGAGGAATGTGTCATGGCTGTTTGTGAAAGGGTGGAGGTGTTGATGTGAAAGGGGGGTGTCAGTGATGCTGTTTATTGAAGAGGGGGGCGTGAATGTGTCTATGGTGTTATGTGAAGAGGGGGGGCAGTGAATGTGTTATGGTGTTATGTAGGGTGGGAGTAGATGGGGGGGCTATGTGTTATGTGAATGGTGTGAGTGAGTGTCATGGTGTTATGTGAAGGGGGGGGGCGGAGTGAATGTGTCTATGCTGTTATGTAGGAGAGGGGGGGGAGTGAATGTGTTATGTGTTTCTATGGCTGTTTATGTGAAGAGGGGGCAGTGAGTGTGTCTATGGCTGTTTATGTGAAGAGGGGGGGCAGTGAATGTGTCTATGGCTGTTTATGTGAAGAGGGGGGGGCAGTGAATGTGTCTATGGCTGTTTATGTGAAGAGGGGGGGCAGTGAATGTGTCTATGGCTGTTTATGTGAAGAGGGGGGGGCAGTGAATGTGTCTATGGCTGTTTATGTGAAGAGGGGGGGCAGTGAGTGATGTGTCTATGGCTGTTTATGTGAAGAGGGGGGCAGTGAATGTGTCTATGTGTTATGGCTGTTTATGTGAAGAGGGGGGGGCAGTGAAGTTGTGTCTATGGCTGTTTATGTGAAGAGGGGGGGCAGTGAATGTGTCTATGTGTTTTTATGTGAAAGGGGGGTGGGTCATGGGTTTGAGTATGTGTCTATGGTGTTTATGTGAAGAGGGGGGGCAGTGAATGTGTCTATGGCTGTTTATGTGAAGAGGGGGGGCAGTGAATGTGTCTATGGCTGTTTATGTGAAGAGGGGGGCAGTGAATGTGTTATGGTCTGTTTATGTGAAGAGGGGGGGCAGTGAATGTGTCTATGGCTGTTTATGTGAAGAGGGGGGGGCAGTGAATGTGTCTATGGCTGTTTATGTGAAGAGGGGGGGCAGTGAATGTGTCTATGGCTGTTTATGTGAAGAGGGGGGGGCAGTGAATGTGTCTATGGCTGTTTTATGTGAAGAGGGGGGGGCAGTGAATGTGTCTATGGCTGTTTATGTGAAGGGGGGGGCAGTGAATGTGTCTATGGCTGTTTATGTGAAGAGGGGGGGCAGTGAATGTGTCTATGTTATGTGGCTATGGTCTGTGTTTATGTGAAGAGGGGGGGGCAGTGAATGTGTCTATGGCTGTTTATGTGAAGAGGGGGGGCAGTGAATGTGCTATGGCTGTTTATGTGAAGAGGGGGGGCAAGTGATGTGTCTGGCTGTTTATGTGAAGAGGGGGGGCAGTGAATGTGTCTATGGCTGTTTATGTGAAGAGGGGGGGGCAGTGAATGTGTCTATGGCTGTTTATGTGAAGAGGGGGGCAGTGAATGTGTCTATGGCTGTTTATGTGAAGAGGGGGGGCAGTGAATGTGTTCTATGGCTGTTTATGTGAAGAGGGGGGGGCAGTGAATGTGTTTCTATGGCTGTTTATGTGAAGAGGGGGGCAGTGAATGTGTCATGGCTGTTTATGTGAAGAGGGGGGGAGTGAATGTGTCTATGGTGTTTATGTGAAGAGGGGGGGCAGTGAATGTGTCTATGGCTGTTTATGTGAAGAGGGGGGGCAGTGAATGTGTCTATGGCTGTTTATGTGAAGAGGGGGGGGCAGTGAATGTGTCTATGGCTGTTTATGTGAAGGGGGGGCAGTGAATGTGTCTATGGCTGTTTATGTGAAGAGGGGGGGGCAGTGAATGTGTCTATGCTGTTTATGTGAAGAGGAAGAGGGGGGGGCAGTGAATTGGTCTATGGTGTTTATGTGAAGGGGGGGGGCAGTGTCTATGTGTTTAGTGAAGGGGTAGTGAAGGAGGGGGCATGTTATGTGAATGGCGTGTGGGGCAGTGAATGGGGTGCATGTGTTATGTGAAGGGGGGGCAGTGAATGTGTATGGGGCTATGTGAATGGGCTATGGCTGTTAGGAGAGGGGGTGTGTGATGTGTTTTGTGATGGGAGGGGGGAGTGAATTGTGTTATGGTTTTATGTGAGAGGGGGGGCAGTGAATGTGTCATGTTATGGCTGTTTATGGAAGAGGGGGGGGCAGTGAATGTGTCTATGGCTGTTTATGTGAAAGGGGGGGGCAGTGAATGTGTCTATGGCTGTTTATGTGAGAGGGGGGGGCAGTGAATGTGCTATGTTAGGCTGTTTATGTGAAGAGGGGGGGGCAGTGAATGTGTCTATGTGTCTTGGTGTTTATGTGAAGAGGGGGGCAGTGTGTGTCTATGGCTGTTTATGTGTAAGAGGGGGAGTGAATGTGTTATGGCTGTTTATGTGAAGAGGGGGGGGCAGTGAATGGTCTATGGCTGTTTATGTGAAGGGGGGGGGCAGTGAATGTTGTCTATGGTGTTTATGTGAAGAGGGGGGGGGCAGTGAATGTGTCTAGGGTTTGTTTATGTGAAGAGGGGGGGGCAGTGAATGTGTCTATGTGCTATGTTTTATGGAAGAGGGGGGGCAGTGAATGTGTCTATGGCTGTTTATGTGAAGAGGGGGGGCGTGAATTTTTTGTCTTGTGTTTATGTGAAGAGGGGGGGGCATGTGAATGGGAGGCTGTATGTGAAGGGGGTAGTGAAGGGGTGTAATGTGTTATGTGTTAGGGGTAGTGAATGTGTTGGTGTTTTGTGAAGGGGAGTGAATGGGGGGAGTGTTTATGTGAATGGGGTAGTGAAGGTGGGCGTATGTGCAGGGTTAGTGAAGTGGCTATGTTTTGTGAAGAGGGGGGGGGAGTGAATGTGTCTATGGCTGTTATGTGAAGGGGGGCAGTGAGGATGTGTTATGGCTTTTATGTGAAGAGGGGGGGCAGTGAATGTGTCTAGGGCTGTTTATGTAAAAAAGGGGGGGGGGGCAGTGAATGTGTCTGTGTCTTGGGTTTTGTGAAGAGGGGGGGGCAGTGAATGTGTCTATTTGTTTAACCCCTTCCCCCCCCCGGGCGCGAGCGTATGCCCATGGAAACTCACCGTTTCCCCCCCCCCGATGGCGCATACGCTCCCGTCATCGCGGTTTTTTCCCCTTGCTGCGGCTCTATTAACACGGGGTTCCGAAAGGGTTAATGAGCCCGGATAGGGGAAAACCTCTAATGACCCCCCGGGGGGGGATTTCCCCCCCCCTTTCTAGGACCCCTCGATTTGGCTGTTAAGTGACAATAGTCAATAGTGTATTGAAAATTAACCAATAAAATTGGTGTAATTTTTTCTTATGGCCATAGCCTGATGCTAAAAAGCACAGGCTTTGGGGTTGGGGGCACTGGGGGTGTGTGTGCCCCCCCCCCCCCCGATCTGATTGGGGGCTGATCCATGTGATGCAACCCCTCAATCAGATGTCGGGGGAATTTTCAAAATATGGCCACCGAGTCATAGCCCCACTCTGTCGGGGGACGCTGATAGCGTGCACCCCTGAGCCCCCTCCGCTGCCCCCCGACGTGCCCCCCCGTGGTGTGAGCCCCCCCCCCCGCCGATCCCCGCCACTCGCCCCCGCGCCGCTGCTGCCACCGCCGCCCCGCCGCCGTGTGCCACCCGCCGCTGCTGCTGTTGATTGTAAGTACCCCCTCTCCTCCCCCCCCTGGGGGGTTTTTCCCCCTCTCCCCCTCCCCCCCTTCCCCCCATTGCCCCCTCTCTCCCCCCCCCCCCCCCCCCTTTTTGTCTTCCCCCCCCCCCCCCCCTTTTTCCCCTGATTTGCTTTCCCCCTCCCCTGAGTTTGCTCTCTCCCCCCCCCCCCGGATTTTTTTTCTCTTCCCCCCTCCCCAGGCTCGTTCTCCCGGTCCGGTCTGCTCGGTGTTGACCCCAAAAACCGACCGCCTGCCTGGCCCGAGTGCCCCCCTGACCGACCGCTGCCGGCCCGAGTGACCCCCGGGCCCGGGAACCGCTGCCTGGCCCAAAGTGCCCCCCGACCCGGCCCTGGCCCGATTTGACCCCTACCCGAGTTTTGCCTGGCCGAGTGCCCCCCCTGACCGACCGCTGCCTGGCCCGAGTGACCCCCCCTGACCGGACCGCTGCCTGGCCCGAGTGACCCCTGCCCCGACCGCTGCCTCCCCTGAGTGACCCCCTGACCCCGACCCGTTTTTTTTGCCGGGCCCCGATTTGACCCCCTGACCGACCGTTTTCCCCCTGGCCCGAGTGACCCCCTGACCGACCGCTCCCGGGCCCCCAGTAAACCCCTGAACCGACCGTTTGCCTGGCCCGAGGGGACCCCTGACCTTTCGTCGTCCCCCGCCCCCGATGCCCGTCGTCGTCCGCCCCCCTATGACCGTCGTCCGCCGCCCCCTGACGGGACCGTCGTCGTCCGCCCCCCTGATGACCGTCGTCCGCCGCCCCTGACTGTCGTGGGTCGTCCGCCCCCCTTGGATGACCCGTGTCGTCCCGCCCCCCCTGACTGACCGTCGTCCGCCCCCCTGATGTGTCGTGTCCGCCGCCCTTGACTGACCGTCGTCGCCCGGGCCCCCCGACTGTCGTGCCCGCCGCCCCTGACGCCCGTCGTGTCCGCCCCCCCTGACTGACTGTGTGTCCGCCGCCCTGACGCCCGTGTCCCGAAAGTTACACCATTAAACGTTTCACATACACGCACAAATAAGTTTATTTTTTTTTTTTTTTTTTTTTTTTTTTACAACGCACACAGCACAACAAACATTCACGCCCTTTTCCGCCCTTCCCGCCATAAACGTCACAAAGGGTTTTTTATCGGCTGAGGGGGATATGCTTATTTCCCTCCGATGCTGAGGGGTGAGGAAGTGGCCCCCACGTTCCACTATTCCTCACATTCTTCTCCGACATGAAATCGCAGCATGACACCGAAATCCCACCACCAAAAGGGGACGGCGGAGGACAAGAGATCGTCCGGAGCCGGGGAGGAAGAGGAAGAGGAGCCCCGGGAAAAGGGAGTCTGAGCCTGGAAAGAGGAGTCGGGGAAGCCCCACAGCCGTCAGTGAGTAACCTCCCCTGGTGCTAGGCTTCCCCAACCTAGCCCCGGGGCCCCCTGTGTGGTCCCCGTCCCTGATCGGTAACCCCACAGATTCCTGATTTTTTTCCCCCAAATCAAGGAACCTTTTGAGGCCACAAACTTCGGGGAAAAAATTGATTTTTCAAAGTCTTTTTCTCTGGGGGACTTTGTGGGCTCATGGTGGAGCAGAGAACCGTACGCCCAACAGTTTCTGGTCCAAAAACCCGATTCCATCTTTTCTTCTTGGCCATGTGGCTCGGGAGAAATTATGAAATTTGGGGTTTGATACTTCAATGGGGTTGTGAACAGACCAGAAATGCCCAATTCTGGAGTACAGTAAGTTTTTTCTAACTCCAGTGTACGGCAAGTGATGGCCCGAAAAAAAGATTCGACGCCCTCCCTTAAAATTTTCCCTTTAGGGACAAAAAACCCGACAGCCTTTCCCCCTATGACCCGAATTTTTTAAGTTTTTTCAAAATTTTTGCCCCGGGCATCGACCCCCTTCGAGCAAGTTTGCTGAAGTGTACGTTCCCAAAGGGAAATTTGTGGGACGAATCCCCCCGTCTTTACAAAGGTGGCTTAGTTTCCCCCAATACTTCCCAAAAGAGGGCCCGGGATGGGGGTAAAGCTCTACAAGCTTTGTGAAGTACTCAGGGTACACTCACAACTTTTGAGTGTAAAAGAGGGGGAAGGATTCGAGGATCGAGCCCCCAGGTGTCCCCCTGCTCTGGGGGGATGCGGGGAAAAAGTGTGGGATTTGTCCCCCCACTACTTGAAAAGGTTATATCTATCTTGATAACTTTTATAAAGTGTCCCGCTCTTAAATCCCTCCTTTCCAGAATACCCCCCCCGCTTGGGTAGTGCGAGAAGAAAAGAGGGGGCTCCCTAATTTCCGCTAATTAGCAGCCTCTCCCAAGAGGGGGGGCCGGGGCTCAAAGTGCGGCAACATGGTACTGGTCAAGTTAAAGACCGAGGGATGTCTTTTTTTGACCAAAAGATCCGGGCCCGGCACCAGGGCCACCCAAAACCCCCAGAGGACCCCGGGAAGGTCCACAAACCGGAAAGTGTCCTGGGGGACAATAAGAAATGGGAGGGTTGATCGTTCTGTCAAGCCTCAACCCTACAGGGGCCCACGCGGGGGGGAAAAAGAGGAAGTGGGACAAAAAACTGGCCGTGTACATTTTCCAAAAGGGAATGTATAATGCATACTTGTGCCGTGTGCAGGTCAACCATAACACCTTTCTTGAGTTCCAGGGAAGGGGACAAGGCCCCCGTTGAATGGAGGAGAACGAAGACCAAAAGGGAAAAAGGAGGACGAGAAAAAAAAGACCCAGAGAAGAAAGAGGAAGACGAAGAGTAGAAGATTAAGGGGGGCCCCAGCATCCTGGAACTCGTATTCCCGGTGGTACCAGGGGGAACATTTTGCAGAGAAGGGGCCAAGAAAAAGGGGGCCGGGTCTGCCCTCAAAGGGGGAACAGAACGACGTCCAAACCCCAAAGTAAAACGTGCCCTGACAAACCGGGTTTGTGTATTTTGGGTGTTTGAAATCTATCACAACCCCAACTGACATGCACCCACAAATCATACACAAAACCCAAAAACCCCCCTGATGTACACTTTCAAAAACACACCAACCTGAATACACACCCTGATGTACACTACAACACCCCAACCTGACACACACCCTGAGTACCTACAACACCCAACCCGACGCACTCGATAAAAATGCCCCCTTAGTTTTAACCATGGCTTTGGGGGTCTTTTTTTCCCCGGTGCTAGAAAAAATCCCTTCCTGCAGAAAAGGGCCCGGCCCTCGCCCCCGGGGACCTGTCCTTCTGAAAGGGGTGGGTTACAGTTGTGTAATTATTGTTAATTAAATTATATTGTGATTTATAGATTATTTGTGTATGGGGTCACTTGTGGGGGAACTCCAATGTGTAGGCAAACAGGGCCCCCCATACGCAACCTGGTGTTTCTACAATTTGGGAAATTGTTTTGCGGAAACCCTGTCGCTTTTGGAGAGCCCCCGTGTGCCTTAACATTGGAGCTCCCCCCAAGGACTCCATTTTGGAAACTAGACACCCAGGGAACTTATCTAAGGGTAGGGGGGAATTGAACCCAGGTGTTCCAAATAAATGGGAAAAAAAAAAAAAAAAAAAAATGGAAAAAAAGTACTTTTTTTTTCTTTTTTTTCGGGGTTAATTTGTGAAGCACCTGGGGGTTCAAATGCTCACAAACCCCTCAGGTAAGTTCCCTGGGGTGTTATTTCCAAATGGGGGGGACTTGGGGGGGAGCTCCCCAAAGTGTAGGCACAAGGGGCTTCAAACGTGACATGTGTCCGCTAAACCAAGTTGACCTGATTTTCCCTTCAAAAATTTTTAGCGGACACCCCTGTTTGGGTTTGGAGAGCCCTGTGTGCCTACACTTGGAGTTCCCCCCCCAAAAGACCCCTTTTGGAAACAGACACCCCAGGGGAACTTTCTGGGAAAGGGTAGTGGGCAATTTAACCCCCAGGGGCTTCACAAAAAAAGGGAAAAAAAAAAAAAAAAATGGAAAAAAAGTACTTTTTCGTTTTTTTTCGGATTAATTTGTGAAACACCTGGGGTTCAAATTTTTCTCACAAAACCCCTCAATAAGTTCCCTGGGGTGTCTAGTTTCCAAAATGGGGTCATTGTGGGGGAGCTCCAATGGTAGGCACAAGGGGGCCCCCAAACGTGAATGTGCCGGGGGTAACAAGTTTCCTGATTTTCATTCAAATTGGGTTTGCGGACACCATGTTGCGTTTGGAGAGCCCCCCGTGGCCCAACATTGGGTTCCCCCACAAATGACCCATTTTGGAAACAGACACCCCAGGGAACTTTTCTAGAGGGGTATGGGCTATTGAAAAACCCCCCGGTCTTCACGAATAAATGGGAAAAAAAAAAAAAAAGGGGAAAAAAAAAATACTTTTTTTTGTTTTTTTCGGGTTAATTTGTGAAGCACCGGGGTTCAATATGTCACAAAACCCTCAGGAAAAAGTTTCCCTGGGGTGTTTATTTTCCCCCAAAAAGGGGGCACTGTGGGGGAGCTCCAATGTGTAGGCACAAAGGGCCCTTCCAAAAAACAAAGTTCCGCTAACAAGTTGACCCGATTTTCCCTTCAAATTGTTAGGGACAACCATGTTTCGTTTGGAGAGCCCCTGTGTGCCTACACATTGGATTCCCCCCCAAAGTGACCCCTTTTGGAAACTAGACACCCCAGGGAATTATTTGATGGGTAGTGGGGATATTTAAGCCCCCGGTCTTCACGAATAAATGGGAAAAAAAAAAAAAAAAAAATGGAAAAAAAAATACTTTTTCGTTTTTTTTTTCGGATTAAATTTGTGAACCCCCTGGGGTTCAATATGCTCACAACCCATCAGGATAATTCCCTGGGGTGTCTGTTTCCAAAATTTGGGTCATTGTGGGGGGGCTCCAATGTGTGGCAAAGGGGCTCTCCAAAGTGACATGTGTCCGCTAAAAGTTTACCCGATTTTCCCTTAAAATTTTAGGGACACCAGTTGCGTTTGGGAGCCCCTGTGTGCCTTAACATTGGGTTCCCCACAAGTGACCCCTTTTGGAAAAATAGACACCCCCGGGAACTTATCTAGAGGGGTTGGGGCATATTGAACCCCCCGGTGCTTTACAAATAAATGGGAAAAAAAAAAAAAAAAGTGGGAAAAAAAAAACTTTTTTTTTTGTTTTTCGGATTAATTTGTGAAGCACCTAGGGGTTTAATATGTCACAAAAACCCTCGGATAAGTTCCCTGGGGTTCTGTTTTAAAAAAGGGGTCATTTGTGGGGGATGCTCCCTGTGTTGGCACACAGGGGCTCTCCAAACGTGACATTGTCCGCTAACAAGTTGACCTGATTTTTCCCCTCAAAAATTTTAGTGGGGACCATGTTTCGTTTGGGACCCCCGTGTGCCTACACATTGGAGTTCCCCCACAAGTGACCCCCCTTTTGGAAACTAGACACCCCAGGGTTTTCTAAATTTTGGGGT
>JARQOC010003869.1:0-13488 GCA_033576535.1 Allobates femoralis | reverse complement strand
AGGCCACCATAGAAGATAAGTGGGAGGCCATTCACAGAGCTTAAGAGATGGCATTATTGAGGGATGAGGCCACCATAGAAGATAAATGGGAGGTTATTCACAGAGCACAGAAGAGGAAGTTTGCTGTGGAAGCAGCCAGAAGCTCCAGACAGACTGTAAGCACAGCACCCACCATGAGGAAATCCCCAAGAATGTTCCGCAAGGACCTTTAGCCATTTACTGAGGCTGCAGGTGACATTGCGGGCTTCTTCCAGTACTTCAAACATCAATGGCAGTTAATGAATGTTCCAGAAAGGGAGCAAGTCAGACATCTGGTGGGGATCTTAGAGAGTTGAGCTGCTGAAGTCTATGGTCCCTCTGTGGAACTGTGAGTATATGGACATTAAAGAGACCATCCTGGAATATTTTTCAGTAACCCCAGACACTTACAGGGCTCAGTTCTGCTCCTTAGCCTGTGATCGGCAAGTGTCTTTCAAGATGTATGGCCACATGCTAAAACAAGTATGTTATCGCTGGCTGGAAGGAGAGGGGGCCTAAGCTTGGGAGAGCTTAATCCAGGTCTTTTTAAAGAATAGTTCTATGCCAAATGCCTCATTGATATTCGTGAACGGGTGCGTGAGAGGAAATCAGCAATAGTGGAACAAGCTGCTGTTTTAGCTGATGAGGTTATCACATTAAGCCTCAGTTGAGGTATATGCTGGAGGATAGAAAGAGGACTGCTAGCTCCCCAACATCGGTGGTCCTTTGTCCTTCTACGCCCACTGTTCACCGTTCCCCTAAGCTACCCCTTCGTGTTGATACCCATGTGAATGTGCTTTCATTTGCTCTTTCCTCATATTCTGGAATGCGATGAGGAGAGAAAGTAGCAGAGCGCAGGTGTTATGGTTGTAGGCATCCTGGGCATCTGCAGGCTGCATGTCTAGTTATACAGTGGAGGAGTCATCCTCAAACCCAACCACCACCTCCTGCATTTTCAGGTGGAAATCAACCTCATGGTTCCCTTACCCCCTACCCCAAATTGGATGGAGTAAGATACAGCGCAGATGTTATAGATGTGAGCAGCCTTGGCATCTGCAATTCACCTGCCCAGCTTGTCCAATGAGTAATGATCCTTCACACAATCAGACTTTTCATTATTTACAACCAAATTCATTGGAAGATTTGTCACCATTACATGAGGACTGGCCTAGTCACTCAGCCACAATGTGTTGAACCACTAAGGGGGTATGGGGTGAGGCCCGCATACACGATGTCTTCTTCCTATCAGGGTAAGCACTTGCAGGAGGTTATGCTGCATGGATGGAGACTTATTGGATTTTGTGACTCTGGGGCATTTCTCACACAAGCTGATTCCCAAGTGGTTTGGCCTGAGGCGATCCAGAAAGGACCTGGGATTGTCATTGAATTTGGTGGAGGCAAATGGAGGACTATTCCCAAAGCAACTGTAGATCTGAACTTTGGCTTTTGGGTCAGACAATATGTGGTTGGGGTCATGAGTGGCCTTCCTGCAGATGTTCTCCTAGGCAATGATTTGGGAGAGCTACAATGCCAATTTGTCGCTGCATGAAGCAGAGTGTAAAGGTCCCTTCACACGTGTCAACCAAGGCTGCGATGTCGGAAGCGATGTGCGGGTGCGCGGTCGCTTCCGACATCGCAGCCTTGGTGTCACACGGCAACATGTTGCCGGTGACGCCGCAGCGATGTGGGCGCAGCCATCACTCACTGAGCTGGGATCAACCCAGCAAGCGATCCACAGCAATGCTGCGGTATAGGCTGGATCGCCGCCAACATCTCTATTGCGGTGTCAGACGGCGCGATCCAGCCTAATCGCTGGTTGCAGATTGACAAGTTTACGTTTATCCTCGTAAACCTGTCAACCTGCGACCAGCGATAAATTGCAGTTGCGTCGCGCTGTCACACAGCACAATGCACTTGCGATATCGCTAGTGTCATCGCTGATGCGTCACTTTTCGGCGATGTCGCTAGCGACATTGACACATGTGACACGGCCTTAAGTCACGCTAGAGTACATGATAACGAAACTCTGAGTCATGTCATCCATGACTAGGTGTAATTGAAAAGCGACCTGTAGAGGTCACTAGTCTGTACACAAATTGAGAGGGGAAGGGGTTGTAATAGTGTGCCCTTCTCCCACCTGTACTTATGTACTCTATGTAATGCAATGTGACCTACTTTAGGATTTTCTGTCTTGCATATAGTGAGGGGATTCTGTCTTTGTTCTCAGCAGGAGGTGACTCCAATACACAGACCTGTACACAGAACGGAGTCTGGATATCTGGAATCTTCTGACTGTAACCAAATGTTTAAAAGTGGATGTGAACCCTTCCCCTATCCAGGGGCTGATCCAAAGACAAAGAACAATACACTCATGTTGGATCAGTTCAGTTGTGTGGTGACTTGCAAAAGGCCGGGAATCTGAGGCTGCGGCCAGCTCCTGGTGTCTGTCTGTGGATGTTAGAAGCTGCCACTTGGGATTGGGTTGTGTACCTCACCTACCTGCTGGATTCATTTAGCTTTTCCCTGGCGTCAAATTACTAGGTGGCGCCCCCGGACTTGTTTTTGCTGTTATGACCTCATAACAGACTCTGCTGAATTACATTGATATGTGCTGTTTCATTTTCCCTGTTTAAATAAATCTCTTTGGATTGTTCATAGGCCTGGTGTCTCTTCCTGCTCTGTCGCACACCCCATCACACATAGCTCATCTCTACAAATGTCTCTCTTCTATGGTTTTCTGCAGCACATGCCAACATGGTGCTCTTTGACCCAGAAACGCTAGAGATCAGTGCTAGTGATGAGCACATAGTGAAATATTCAGGTTAGGATTATTCTAACCGAATACTTTTTACTATTTGGGTATTCATCTTGAACACTTAACCTAATACAAGTCTATGGGGAACTCAAATATTCTTCTAGAAGATTACCCTGAAAATTATTCAAGTCCCCCATTGACTTGTATTAGGTCCAGTATTCGAGACAAATATCCGAATAGTAAAAAGTATTTTGTTAGAATAATCCAAACTCAAATATTTGACTTTTTGCTCATCACTAATAGTTACCAATCTCTGTGGTGCTACCTGACTAGAGAGGAGCGAACTTGCCCAGAACATGTTTGCCAATTTCAAATTTGGCATGAACATTGCAGATTTTGTTCAACTTCAAATACGTGAGCAATGTACCAAAAACTTGCTGAATGCGGCTTTGTTCGGGGAAAAAAGATTGAAATTTAAAATGGCCTGAAATCTTTCCCTGTTTCTTTCATCCTCTTCTGCATCATGCAGATAACACAATACAGTGAGGTCAGAACACTGATTTCTTCAGCAGCTGTGGGTCTTTAATAGGTGTATGGTTTGTAGAGTAAGGCTGAAGGCACACTGAGAGAGGGACTTGTGCGAGTGCAATGCGAGGGCACATTAGTGCGAGTCCCACGCATCTAACTCCATTGCGAGTCTGAAGCAAGTGCAGTCGCAGCATGCTGCGACTACACGCGATTCTGACGCGCGTGAGCGCAATGCAAGTGTATGGGGGCGAGAAAATCTCGCCCCCATACAGGGCCCGAGTGCGCTGCGCAAATCGCTTCAAACTTGCCAGCTGTTAAAAGCCGGCGAGTTTGAATTTCCCACCATGCGCATACAGTAATAATCATCCTGCCCCGCAGGGACAGCTGCTGGGCAAGATGGTTATTATAATGTGCTTTAACAGTCATGTCTGCATGTGTCCAGAGACTGTCCCAGCCAGGGTCGGACTGGCCCGCCGGAGGATCGGGAGAATCCCCGGGGGGCCCCGACACTTCTTGGCCATGCCCCCCAAGCCCCGCCCTACCCCCCTGGGCCCTGTATGGGGAGAGGTGAGGCCCCCCACCGGTAATATTGCTAATCATATCGGCGCACTGTCGATATGATTAGTGATTGTCCCTCTTTGCAGCGGCAGAGCAGGGAGAGCGATCTCCCTGCTTTGCCTGCTGTCAGTGCCGCTCTGACTCCTCTGCGCAGCGCGACAAGTGCCCGCGCGTGCGCAGGAAGACAGACAGTCTCAGGGCGATGACGTCACGCCCTGAGACTGCTTCCTTCCTGAGCATGTGCCGGCGCTTATCGCGCTGCGGAGGTCGCCCCAGGCCAGGCTGCAGCCCATGTGAGTATGGAAGGCAGCCAGGTGGGGGGGGGATGAGCACGGGGAAAGATGAGCACAGGGGAGGATGAGCAGGGGGGGATGATGGGCAGGGGGGAAGATGAGTAGGGGGAGGATGAGCAGGGGGGAACATGAGCAGGGGGGAATGATGAGCACGGGGGAGGATGAGCAGGGGGGAAGATGAGCAGGGGGAGGATGAGCAGGGGGAACATGAGCAGGGGGGAATGATGAGCACGGGGGAGGATGAGCAGGGGGGAAGATGAGCAGGGGGAGGATGAGCAGGGGGGAATGATGAGCAGGGGGGAGGATGAGCAGGGGGGAAAATGAGCAGGGGGAGGATGAGCAGGGGGGAACATGAGCAGGGGGGAATGATGAGCACGGGGGAGGATGAGCAGGGGGGAAGATGAGCAGGGGGAGGATGAGCAGGGGGGAATGATGAGCAGGGGGGAGGATGAGCAGGGGGGAAGATGAGCAGGGGGAGGATGAGCAGGGGGGAAGATGAGCAGGGGGAGGATGAGCAGGGGGGAACATGAGCAGGGGGAAATGATGAGCACAGGGAAGATGAGCAGGGGGGGGGGGGTTCTGGTGGTTACTGAGGAGCCCATCTCTTCTGCCAGAAGAGATGAGCTCCTTAGTCACCAGCCTGGAGCCAAGGGTCCCAGGCAGTGCTCCACCTTCCCATTCCCATTTGTCCTGCTGCTGGCTGGGAGTCCTGTAGTACAGCATCATGTAGTGTGATGTGATGCTGCTTCTACTACTGCCCCCAGTATGGTGCCCTCAGGGAGCTTCCACAGGGCATCACAGGCCGCCTTAGTATAAAGCAAACACTGTGGGAGCTCCCTGAGGGCACCATACTGGGGAGCCCCGAGATCCTAACTTCACGGGGCCCCATGATCTCTGTGTACGATCCCTGAGTTGGCCCCTGTGATCTCTGTGTGCGATCCTTGAGTGGGCCCCTGCGATCTCTGTGTGCGATCCCTGAGTGGGCCCCTGTGATCTCTGTGTGCGATCCCTGAGTGGGCCCTGTGATCTCTGTGTGCGATCCCTGAGTGGGCCCCTGTGATCTCTGTGTGCGATCCCTGAGTGGGCCCCTGTGATCTCTGTGTGCGATCCCTGAGTGGGCCCCTGTGATCTCTGTGTGCGATCCCTGAGTGGGCCCCTGTGATCTCTGTGTGCGATCCCTGAGTGGGCCCCTGTGATCTCTGTGTGCGATCCCTGAGTGGGCCCCTGTGATCTCTGTGTGCGATCCCTGAGTGGGCCCCTGTGATCACTGTGTGCGATCCCTGAGTGGGCCCCTGTGATCTCTGCGTGCGATCCCTGAGTGGGCCCCTGTGATCTCTGTGTGCGATCCCTGAGTGGGCCCCTGTGATCTCTGTGTGCGATCCCTGAGTGGGCCCCTGTGATCTCTGTGTGCGATCCCTGAGTGGGCCCCTGTGATCTCTGTGTGCGATCCCTGAGTGGGCCCCGTGATCTCTGTGTGTGATCCCTGAGTGGGCCCCGTGATCTCTGTGTGCGATCCCTGAGTGGGCCCCGTGATCTCTGTGTGCGATCACTGAGTGGGCCCCATGATCTCTGTGTGCGTTCCCTGAGTGGGCCCCGTGATCTCTGTTTGTGATCCATGAGTGGGCCCCGTGATCTCTGTTTGCAATCCCTGAGTGGGCCCCATGATCTCTGTGTGCGATCCCTGAGTGGGTGCTGCCGGGCCCTGGTGATGCCTGGTGCTGCCGGGCCCCTGGGTGCCTGGTGGTGCCTGGTGCGACCGGGCCCTGGATGCCTAGTGGTGCCTGGTGCTGCTGGGTGCCTATTGCTGCCGGGCTCCTGGTGCTGCCGGGTGCCTGGTCTTGCCAGGTGCCTGAGACTGGGAGCCGCAGAGTAAAAAACTGCCAGGTACCTGGTGCCGGAGACTGGGAGCTGCAGAGGAAGAAGCTGCTGGGTGCCGGATGCCTGGTGCCGGGGATCGGGAGCCACAGAGGAAGAAGCTGCCCGTTGCCTGGTGCCGGACACTGGGAGCTGCAGTGGAAGAAGGTTCCGGGTACATGGTGCTGGAGACCGGGAGCTGCAGAGGACGAAGCTGCCTGGTGCCAGGTGCGGGTGAGCGGGAGACTTGGAGCCGCAGAGGAAGAAGCTGCCTGGTGCCCGCAAGCAGGAGACCAGGAGCCGCAGAAGAAGAAGCTGCCGGGATCAGGAGTGTGGAGTCAGGTAAGGCGCTGTTACAGCCGAAGATAGCAGCCTGGGGGAGACAGAGTGGGATGGATGAATGGATGGATGGATGGGGTGGCCTGGAAGAGGGGGCAGAATGGGATGGATGGGAGCGGCATGGAACAGGGGGGAGAAGATGGATGGATGGGGGGATAGAGGGAGAAGGTACATGGATGGATGTGAGGAGAAGCTACATGGAACATGGGGGGAGAAGCTACATGTATTACATATACACACACACTGACACTATATACAGAGTTCCTGTGTATAATGTCAATGGTGATCATTGCATTACCTGTAGACCGACACTATATACAGTGCTTCTGTGTATAATGTCACTGGTGATAACTGTATAGCTTGTACACTATATACAGAACTCCTGTGTATAATGTCACTGGTGATCACTATATAACCTGCACACTATATACAGAACTCCTGTGCATAATGTCACTGGTAATAACTGTATTACCTATACTCTAACCCAATATACAGAGCTTTTTTACATTTTTATTAATTTAGTGTTATTTGTCACTGTGGTGGCATTATGTGCTTTGGTCATGACATGACGGTATTTGTCCCTTGTATATGGTATTATTCGGTCACTATGTGGTGGCCATATGTGGTCTCATGGTGTGGCAGTATTTATACCTTATATGTGGTAGTATTTTATCACTATGTGGTGGTATTATGTGCTTTCGTCATGGGGTGGCGGTATTTGTCTGGTATGTGGCATTATTTGGGCACTAAGTCGTGGTAGTATGTGATATGGTCACGGTGTGGTGGTATTTCTGACTTCTATCTGATAATATTGGTCTTGGTAGAGTGGATTTTGGTCGGTCATTTGTTTTATCTGATATCAATAAGTGGAAACTATTTTATTTCCAATAGATATTAAATACTTAGATGTTTAACCCCTCCCTGTCCTGTGACACAGCAGCAGAGATGCAGAGATTTGCCAGAGAAAGCAAGTTGAGCATTTGGTAACCTCGGTATTTATAAGACAAAACCAGAAGTGAGTGAGAAATGCATAAAATATTAGCTCTGATGGCTTTACTCCTGGTTTTGTCTTAGGCCGGCTTCACACCACACATTTTCCCCTGTCAGGCTGTGTCTGATGCTTTGCAGGAGGCACTGGACACAGCCTGACAGGTCCAGACAAATAGAAGCGGAGGGTTAATATGTCCTCCGGTCCTGTTTGTAGCCAGATTCTGCAGAGCGCAGCTTCAGGAGCTGTCCCCTACTGAAATGGTGCTGAACTAGTGATGGGCAAATCCTAAATTACTCGGAATCGCTTGACTCTAGCGAGTCCGAGCCTGGGACTCGCTACTCGTTGCTAGTCTAGCGAGTCCAATGTTAATGAATGGGGAAGCGAGTAATAGCGAGTAGTGTGCGATTTACAAATCACAGATGTGTCTCGGAAGCTTCAGCCTGAAGCAATCCTAGTTTTGCCATTGATTTGCATTGGACTCGCAAGTAATCGCTGGGAAACTCGCACAGATAAGAGTCCTGTCTGCTCTGTGTGCTGGCTGCCGCAGCTCCAGGGTCCTAGAGCCCGCCTGCTGCCTGATGTAGCAGAGCTGAGATTGTTCTCAGTCTGCTCATTCCCTGTGCATAGACATCTATATCTATGCACAGGGGATGTAGCAGAGAGGACATCGCGTTTTGGACTGCGTCAGACGGAAGAGGATTTTTTTAATTAAAGATGGAGTCCGTAATGGCTTTTTTTTTATTTCTAATAAAAATTTTTCTCTGTGTTGTGTTTTTTTTAAAACAATTTAATAGAAATTCATGGCGGTCATGTCTAATATTGGCGTGACCGCCATAAATTTCGGGCTTAGGGCCAGCTGATAATACAAAGCTGGCCCTAACCTCTTTATTACCCAGCGTGCCACCGCCACCCGGGCCACTGGAAGAGCGGGGTTCAGCGCCAGAGGATGGCGCTTCAATGAACGCGCCATCTTCTGGGCGGCTGCGGGCTGCAATTTGCAGCGGGGGGTGCCCAGAAAGCTTGGGCCTCCCTGCGCTGCGGATTCCAGCCCCCAGCTGCTTAGCTGTACCTGGCTAGACATAGAAATTGCGCGGAGCCCCACTCATTTTTTTTAATTATTTCATGAAATTCATGAAATAATAATAAAAAAGGGCTCCCTTATATTCTTGTGTCTGGCCAGGTACAAATAGGCACCTGGGGGTTGGGGGCAGCCCATCGCTGCCTGCTGGATCCGGCTGGTTCCAGAAATACGGCGAAGCCCATGTAATTTTTTTTCTGAAAAATCAATAAAACAATCCTAAAAAAGGGACTGCATCTTTATTAACCCCTCGCCCATGGTCCAGGGGTTAATAAAGATGCAGTCCCTTTTATTTACATTGTTTTATGGATTTGTCAGAAAAAAATTTCACGTGGGCTTCGCCGTATTTCTGGAACCAGCCGGATCCAGCAGGCAGCGACGGGCTGCCCCCAACCCCCAGGTGCCTATTTGTACCTGGCCGGACACAAGAATATAGGGGAGCCCTTTTTTTTAATTATTTCATGAATTTCATGAAATAATAAAAAAAAAATGCGTGGGGCTCCGCGCAATTTCTATGTCTAGCCAGGTACAGCTAAGCAGCTGGGGGCTGGAATCCGCAGCGCAGGGAGGCCCAAGCTTTCTGGGCACCCCCCGCTGCAAATTGCAGCCCGCAGCCGCCCCAGAAGATGGCGCGTTCATTGAAGCGCCATCCTCTAGCGCTGAACCCCGCTCTTCCAGCGGCCCTGGTGGCGGTGGCACGCTGGGTAATAAAGGGGTTAATACCACCTTTGTTATACAAGCTGGTATTAAGCCCAAGATTCTTAATGTCAGGCCACGTTTGACCCAGCCACTAAGAATCTCCAATAAAGGGTTAACAAAACACAACAAAGAGAAAATTTTTTATTTGAAATAAAAAAAAAAGCCATTAGGGACTCCATCTTTAATTAAAAAAATCCTCTTCTGTCCGACGCAGTCCAAAACGCGATGTCCTCTCTGCTACATCCCCTGTGCATAGATATAGATGTCTATGCACAGGTAATGAGCAGACTGAGAACAATCTCAGCACTGCTACATCATCTCTGTGAGCAGGCGGGCTCTAGGACCCTGGAGCTGCGGCAGCCTGCACAGAGAAGACAGCTGGGCTCGGCTTGCAATATAACAGCAGTTACTTTGCGAGTTTCCCTGCTATCACTGGCACAGTAGCCGAGTCTAATGCAAGACAAAGGCAATCCTAGTTTTGTCAGCGTTTGCCAATGATTTGCATTGGACTCGTGCGAGTAAACGCTGGGAAACTCGCAGAGTACCGAGTCCTGCGAGTCCCTTACTACTCGCCGAGTAACGAGTCCTAGCGAGTAGATTCGCCCATCCCTATGCTGAACCTCTTCACCGGGGACAGCTCCTGGGGCTGAAGTTCAGTGGAGTTCACGCTGAACTGCAGCAGCCGGCGTCCGGGAACCTGACAGACTCTCTGTCAGGTCCGGCACGATCCGGCGCTCCATAGACTCTCATGTTAGGGGGTGCCAGATCATGTTAGGGGGTGCCGGATCGTGCTGGAACCAGGAGAATCTGGTGGAGGAATCTGGTTTGCTTAAATTTTTTGCCCCAGACACAAAAATGATGCAAGCTCCGTTTTTGTGTCCAGGGCAAAAATCATTTGCAGCCTGATGCTGCCGTACAGGGACAAAACTGGATGGCAGATAGCTGCCATCCGGCCCTGTTCAGCACCATAGAGCTGCATTATGTCAAAATTGGGACAGGGGCTGTCTGATTCACATCGGGCAGCCCCGGACCTGATCACAACATGGTATGAAGTCAGCCTTACAAATACTGAGGTACAAAACTCACCAAATGCTCACAGCTCCACGTTCTTCTGATGGTGCGGATTCCACCAATAAATAAGTGATTCTTCCTAACCTGTGCATAGCTGAGAACTTGTTTTCACCAAAAAATCCCTTTAATGCAAACTACAGTTATGATACATCGCAGTAATGGTGAGCGCACAGTGATGTGCAGGAGCCGCCTGTGTTTTACAGTCAATGCTACACTATAATAGGTATAACGGATAACAGGTATTTGCATATAGCTGAAGAATGGGTGGGCCCGGGTGGGTGGGCCCGGGTGGGTGGGCCCCTGGAGTCAATTTTCCTGGTGGGCCCAGACACCCCAGTCCGCCGCTGGTCCCAGCGCTCTGGACACATGCTGAGGTCATAAATGGCCAAATGTATGTTTGATGCCTATAAATCTGCAAAGCCGGTAATTGTCGGCTTTATAGTTTCATTTCTATACTCCTGCGGCTCCTGTCAGTGAACAGCGGTAATGTACGCTGTCCAGGGTCCTGAGTGCTGAAGCAATCAGCACAGGCAAACTACTGTGCTGATTAGCTGTTCAGGACCCTGGACAGCGTACATTACTGCTGTTCACTGACAGCAGCCGCAGGAGTTTAGAAATGAAACTGTAAAGCCGACAATTACTAGCTTTGCAGATTTATAGGCATAAAACACACATTTGGTCATTTATGACCTCAGCATTTGTCCAAGGCGCTTTGACAGTCTTTGGACATATGCAGACATGATTGTTAAAGCACATTATAATAATCATCTTGCCTCACTCCTGTCACAGCTGGGCAGGATGATTATTACTGTACGCGCATGTTGGGAAATTCAAAATTGAATTCCCTGACAAATGCTGCCCGTGGTCCTTCAGGATGGTGGACAGCATAACAAACACATGCACCACACATGCACTCACACCTCACACTCGCAGCACAATCACATCAATACATGCAGGCACACTCACCACACGCACGACACTCGCATCACACACAACCACAAACACGCATTACACTAGCATCACTGTCGTGCATCAAACATGCTCCTTGTTTGATGCACGACAGTTTGCCTTCAACCTTAAACTATGTTCACACAGGGTGCTTTTACTGCATTTTTGGCATTAGTTTTTACCTTGGTTTTATGCTAATCCATGCTAATCTAAATCTGCGTTTTTTTATTCCCAGCAAAACCTATGTGATTCAGGGAAAAGCTGTCCACACACATTTGTTTTATTTCTTTGCAGAAACTGTAAGCACCCCAGGTTTTCTGTGGTTTTGAAAGAATGAGCTGTCAATTCTTTTTCGGTCTTTTTTCAGTGTTCTATGAGTAAATACTCAGATAAAAAATAGCAAACAAAAACACAGCAAAAACGCAACAAATCTACAGCAAGAAAATGCAGCAAATCTCCTGCCAAGAAATCAGGAATTACTACAAACCCTGAAGGTATTGCTGCAGAAAAAAACAATGTGTCTGGACATAGCCTTAGTGTGTGGAAGGGAGCTGGTGGTGCTCTGCTCAGCAATAATTTTCAAATGAAATGCATCCAATGACACATATTCAGCTGAAAATAACAGGCCCCATCTTCTCCAGGCCCAGTTGCACCCTTGTCTGTCATTGGCCAGGAAATACAACCCTTCAGTTGGACTGCTGACCAGCTCAAGCCATTGGACATTTAGCAAGAACTAATTTTCGGCCTGTAAGACACCCTTATTTTCCCAAATTTGAGGGAAAAGTGGGGGCACATCTTATAATCTGGATGTACCTGGCTCGTTGTTAAGGCGAGAGTGAAGCGGTTGGCAGGAGACAGGTGCAAAGGTGTTGCTGCAGTAAACTAGCACCTGGGTGAACAGGTCTGCCCACTATAAAAGAAAATAAATAGTCACTGCTCCCCACGCCCATAATCCTGTTAACTAAAGATGAGCCAGCACTCTGGTGTTCGAATTCGATTTGATTCGTCGAATAGGACGTGCATTCATCGAATGTTCGTCGAATGTTCATCGAATGTTCATTGAATACTGTCGAACACATATAAAACAGCCTCTTCTAACTTAGGACCAATGGGGGGAGCAGCTCCAGGAAGCGGGGAATGCAGCACCAGGGAGTGAGGAGCAAAAGACCCAGGCTGGGAACTAGGCAGTGAGAAGACTTCACCGCCGGCTTTCCTGCTCTGTGCTGCACTGTCCACTCCCTGATGTTCCCTCCCCGCTCCCTGGAGCTGCTCACCCCACCCGGTCCTAAATTAGGATCAGGCAGGGAGGCAGCAGGGGGAGCGATGAGGGGGCATCAGGAAGTGGGGAGTGCAGCACAGAGCAGGAAAGCCAGCGGTGAAGTCTTCTCACTGCTGGCTTTCTCGCCGGTTATTTCAAATGATCAGATGATGCAGATCAGCTGTTCACTTGAAGTAGCCACGGTGCTGTCAGGGTTCATGTGAGTTCATGCAGCATGAACTCACATGAACTTTCCCACAGCCACCCAGCGCACAGGTCAGCTACAAGTCTGGTAGAGATTCTCTACCAGAGATGTATCTGAGCTAAAGAAGAAAAGTGGATTGGACTACGTTGGACAGAAGATATTTTTTTTAATAAAAATGGAGTCTAAGTGCTGTTTTGTTATTTTTTTTAATAAAGATTTGTTTCTTTGTGTTGTTTTTTTAAAAATCTTTACTAGAAATTCATGGCGGTCATGTCTAATATTGGCGTGATCCCATGATTTTCAGGCTAACACTTTTATTACCCAGTGAGCCACTGCACCAGGGCCCTGGATGAGCTGGATACAGCGCCAGAAGATGGCGCTTCTATGAACGCGCCAGTTTCTTTGGTGGCTGCGGGCTGCACTTTGCAGAATGCTTGGGCCTCTCTGCGCTGCGGATTCCAGACCCCAGCTGCCTAGTTGTACCTGGCTGGACATAGAAATAGCGTGAAGCTCCACGCATTTTTTTTTATTATTTCATTGAAATTCATGAAATAACATAAAAAAAGGCTTCCCTATATTACTGTTTCCAGGCAGGTACAAATAGGCAGCTGGGGGCTGGGGGCAGCCCGTTCCTGCCTGCTGTACTGGGCACCCCCTCTGCGAATTGTAGCCTACAGCCACACTGGGTAATAAAGGGATTAGGGCCAGCTCTGTATTAACAGCTGGCCCTAAGCCTGAAATTCATGGGGTCACGCCAATAGTAGACATGACCGCCATGAATTTCTAGTAAAGTTTTTAAAAAAACACACAACACAGAGAAAAAATTATCTATTAGAAAAAAAAAACAATGCTTAGACTCCATCTTTATTAAAAAAAAATGTTTCTGTCCGATG
>JARQOC010003868.1:0-13507 GCA_033576535.1 Allobates femoralis | reverse complement strand
CTTCTCTGTCTTCCACAGACAGTATGCTAAAAGCTTTCTGCCCTGAATCCTTGCTGTCCGGATCTCATGTGCTTCACCAAATGCATTTCTGCATGGGCCATGACAAGCTGTGAAATTACCCCAGGACTCCCAGGTCTGTACAATACTCTTGCTATACATAAATTTCTGCATAAAATTGCAAAAAGACTCTGAACTTCTCTATAACAATTTACAAGCGCTATATCTAAAGAATCAGGTTCTTAAAGCGTCAGAACTTCAATTCCATGTCAGGATCTAACTCTGAACTGTACCCGCTATGGACTACCCATGTGAGCTGTGAAGTATTTCCTCCATGTTTTTTCATGTTATATTTCCCGTACTGCGAAAGTAAACGCAACTGTTATTCTCGAGACCGGTGTCTGTGGTCATTCCATTGGCTGCAGACACTTTGTGTGGTTGAGCATCCGGGAACGAAAACCTCATTAATAGTGATTTACTTATGCTAGGGCTTCCAGTGCTGACTAGGCCTGCTATGTCACTTTGCAGTGTACCAGCAGAGTGCAAGTTGTGACGACACGTTGTGCATTGTAATTGCTAGCAATGTTGACTTTTAAGGTACCGTCACACGCGGCAATATTGCTTGCAATTTCACTGGCAATTTGCTGGTTGAAGTGAAATCATGGACACATTGTTCTATTTTTGTTGCCGTGTACAAATGTAACAATGTGTCCATGATTTCACTGCAACCAGCAGATTGCCAGTGAAATTGCAAGCAATATTGCTGTGTGTGACGGTACCTTTAGTGTTTAACACTTATTTTTGGTGGTTCAAGGTGGAAAAGAGGTAAGTAGTAGCAATCTGGGTATGGAAAGTGTTACTATAATCAATCATCTATTCCCTGTACATAACTTTCTCCTTAAAATATGAAATTGTGGTATTTTGCAGTAATGAAATCCTTACAAAAATGAGTCTACAATCTTTCTAGAATTGGCAAAGGAGCCAATTCCCAGATCGGCCGGCTTTGATAGACTTTTTAGCCCATGCACAAATTTCATAAACAGGTATAAAATCTTTAACATCGTTAAGAATGGGTGACCCCCAAAAGAGTCTAGGAAACGCTTTTTGACTAGCTGGGAGTCCTGGGTGACTACCCAAAATGGAGTTATCAAATTCCTGTAAGGGCCCCGTCACACTGAGCGTCTCTCCAGCGATTCCAACAGCGATACGACCTGGCCAGGATCGCTGGAGTGTCGTTACGTGGTCGCTGGTGAGATGTCAAACAGTCAGATCTCATTAGTGACACAGCAGCGATCCAGCGGTCGTAGGGACCCTGTCACTCTCGGGCGTAGTATTGAGATCGTTGGTCATTGTCCCTGTCAAACACAGTGATGCACGCTACCCAGCGGGAGCGCAACGATGAAAAAATGGTTCTGAATGGTTTGTAACGATCAGCGATCTCACAGCAGGGGCCTTATCGCTGCTACGTGTCACACATAGCTTGTGACTCAGAAGCGATCTCACTAGCGATCTCGCTTATTATGACGGGGGCTTAACAGAAGCAATCTTATGTACACAGGAAGAAATAAATAGGACCTGGGAGTAGTGGAAGGAATTAATGACTGGGCTTAAAGGATCTCTGATTCAAACTCTGAAGGTACCATTTAAAACCAGAATACCCTAACAAACAATGTAGGATAAAGGAAAACAAGTGTGACAAAGCATCAGCCCTCACTTTCTTAGACCCCTGCCTAAACAGGATAGAAACATTAATTATAGAGAAAAATATTGACTATCTGGCCTGTCTTGGGGTCAACTGCTTGATAGATTCAATATAATCTATTTTTAATTTTTATGACCTTTCACACCTGTGATTTGATGAATAGCTCTCTACAAAAAATGCTTTAATTCTTCAAAAACTAAACTGACAGCAAGGAATTCCCAATACCCAATATCCTAATTTTTCTCAGGAAAAGAACATTTCCTAGAGAAAAATGTAAATAGTCACAAGTTTTCAATGTTCAATGTTTTGGGACCTAGAGACAATACAGCCCCTCTGCCAATTTCAGAAGCCTCCACTTGCACAATGAACAATTCTTGGAGATCTGGTTGGATAAGAGCTGGAGCTGACATAAAGTTTATTATACACCCCACCAGCATCTGGAAACCAAACCCTAATGGCCGTTTTACAAGGCACGATATCGTTGTCCAACAACGATAAAAAGGTCACGTGGTTCGTGCGCTGCCGCCGATATCGTTCGTGTGTTGTGTGGTGTAAATGAGCAATGCGATGCAAGAACGATGCCAGGATCATGCTGTGTGACAGCGCAACTACGATTTGGAGCACAACTTCCCGTATTCACTCCCATGTTAAATGGTCGTTCCCTGGATCGCTCGTACACAGCGCAAAGGAGGAGGCGTAGACATCGCAGTTGAGTAGCCTGCCGATATCTCCCTGTGTAACATCTCCTATGCGATCTTGGACTAGTGCCAAAAACGTGCGTACTCTTGTGCCGTTGTATCCAATATCGGAATGATATTGGGACATGTAAAGCGGCCATAAGATCTGCCCCCTTACGTGTCAGATCAGTGAAAGGTTTTACAATCTGGGAAAAAAAAACTGATAAATTTTCTGTAGTAATTGGCAAATCCTAAAAAACACTGTAATGCTTTAAACTTTCAGTGACACCAGGTAATGGGTAATGGGATTATTTAAAGGCTGGGGGATTGGACAATCAGTCACCTGACAGAAAGGACAGCAGCTCACCTGGAGAGCCATAGAAGTTAACCCTTAATAAATGAAATTAACTCCATTTAACTACTGCAGAGCAATTCAGAGACTGCATAGCAGTCTACACGTGACATCCAGAGTCCTGCAATCCAACCAAATGGCCTGAATCATGGCTTCCCTCAAGGAACTGGGCGGGGTATGCAAAGCCAAAGTATAGTTACGTGTATCCAAAAGGGCACAACAAAACTGACACCTGAGAGCTTCATTATTCCACAGAACCTCCATGGAACTCTGCCAGAACTCAGTACTATAGTCCTCAGTAGTGTGGGCCCCTCTGTCAGGTTCATGATCTTTGCCTCTGCACCTTGAATTATGTCAGGTTTGTTATAAATTAGCCCTCAGGTGTCAAAAAAGTCATCAACAGCTGACCATTCTGGGGGTTTTAGGGGAAAATAAAATGCCCAAGTCTGAGGACTCCCACGCAGCATAGACATGATTATTCTCACCCACTGGAACTCATTCCCTGATCAGGAACACATAGTAAAAATAGTCTGTAATTTTACCTAAAAACCTTAAACTGATCTTTCTTTTTGAAAATTTGTCAAGAAGGGCAATTAATGGTTTGGGAGAGACCAACTGCACATTAGAAGATACATCACACACAATTCCATAACTCAACAGTAGGAGTTTACACCCATATCCTCATAATGGGGAAACATGCAATCCTCAATCAATGAATACAAGCAAAGAAATAGAGGATTTTTTAATCTCAAATATTATTTTATTACTACACTTACACAAAACAGGAGGACACAAGTGGAGACAAAACATCAGCGCAGTCCCAAATCACAATGTACAATGTTGGGTGATGTGTATATTGCACCTGCTATTCTTCTTATCATGTCCCCTTAAGACACTCTATTCCCATACACAATCATAGAAATGAATCATCAGCGTCCTGTTTATGCTGAGCCGCACTACCACCGCTGCCTTGATGACGCGTCCCGGACAGTGGCGGTGTGTTGTGCTAGAGGAAGGAGACGTTACTGGTTGCTGGGGAGACGCCACGCTCCACCGCTGACTGAGACACACTGTCTTCAGCGGATGTGATGCGATGAGTGTCCCCTTGTTGTTGGGAGATGCCCCTGCTATTTCCGTCGGAACAGGACGCAATGAGGATGCGGTGCTTGGCTTAAATAGAGCCAGCCGGGCGTGAGTAAAATACCCCCCCCCCCCCCCGAAGAAGCAGGTAACCACCTGCGAAATGTTCGTAGGGTCCTTTAAGTCCACCAGGCAGTCCCAGTCACGCACATACGGTAAGCTCTGTGCACTAGCGTTGATCTAGCACCTTATACTCCCTGTCTCCCTTACAAGTGCAATATACTGGGGTAGTGGATAGATACCCTTGTGGAGTTTATATGGGCATGTTGAAATAGATTTGTGCTACTTGGTAATTCTGATATGTATGTGGATGCATTGTGATTTGGGACTGCGCTGATGTTTTGTCTCCACTTGTGTCCTCCTGTTTTGTGTAAGTGTAGTAATAAAATAATATTTGCAATTAAAAAATCCTCTTTATTTCTTTGCTTGCATCAGAAGATACATGAATACATGTATACAAGATAGATGTAATGTCCCAGAGTTGGGGATTACATTATTGTATATTTTTTATATTTATATTCCTTTAATGCAGGAAGGTTTGTACTATTTTGTAAGTGGTATGCAGCACACATAGGTACAATAAAGATTAAGCTCTCCATCAATATGGTAGCTTAGGAACAAGCTGGATGAGTGGAGTTTTGTGTGCACAGAAGTTACCGAGTAGTTTGCAATCCATAGTAGTAAAGGAACCGTTACACACAGAGATATATTGCTTGCAACTTACTGGTTGCAGTGAAATCATGGACACATTGTTCCATTTTGTGGTTGTGTACAAATATAACAATGTGTCCATGAATTCACTGCAACCAGTGAGTTGCAAGCAATATATATTTCTGTGTAACGGTATCTGACCAGCAAACAGAGAAGGAAGAGCTAAGAGCAGCCACAGCAAATATGTAATCCCTGTTCCAAGCTAGAGGTTCAGCAGATTTGTTTTAGGATCAATGCTGAGGAACACAGGACTTTAACTTTTGGGGTGGAGGAATGCATAGGTTCCCTAGAGCACATAGGCTATAAAAATGAATGGAGGAGCAGTACTCAGACAGAAGTAAGTAACTAATACTAGGTCTGCGCATAAATGAAGATGAGAGGTAGTGGGAACTTAGAGGTCTAATAGAGGATGATGAGGATCCTGTGGGGTGGAAGACTTTCTATAGTGCCGGTACTGGACTTTGACAAAAGCTAGACTTACTGACATGCATTTGTAGTGAGGTGAGCAATTCAGATTGTATCATAGAAATGGATATGGAAATGAACTGTGCACAGTCCGCTACTGCCCCTTGTGGACAAGTGCTGAAACAAACGCAGGGAAGTGGGAAATTCCCTTTTCAGCAAATGTGTTTACTCAGGAGGAGAGAGCAGGAAGTCAGTGCAGATCCAGAGCTGAGCAAGGGAAGACCTGCGTGTGGATGTCTGTTGAAAGTGGACTACTTTGCTACACCTTGCCGGAAAAATCACCCCGCAGAAGCCCCCGTGACTGATCCTGGGCCACTGGACTTTGGTGCTGTGACTCTGGCCACTCTGCAAAACCTTGCCCGCCGAGCACCCGGAGTGCATGTGCAGGGGCCGTGACCGACATAAGGGAGCCATTTGTACTGCCGTGATCTCCCCTTCTGCTGCTCGGTGTGCCCTGAGACTGGGAGAGACATTAAAAGAAAAATTCCGTTACCTGCGGAAGGAGACCAAAGAAGAAGACTGAGGAGTTTCCCCCTTCAGCGCTGCACCGAGACCCGTCATCGTGAGATCCCAGGCCTGAGACGTGGGAGCGACATCTTCTTCTGTGATAGACTGGTACGTGATTTTAGGGAAAGTTAGAGAAAGATACCTTCATTGTTGTGTTTTTTTCTTTTCTTGCTGCGTACCCGGAAGAAGTGAAGATCCAGAGACTCTAATATATACAAGTGCGCATATAGTTCGGTTGGCTGTGATATAAACATGTTTGCCAGTAAAGAAACGTTATTATCGGTTAAACCTGAGTATGGGGATTCTGTTGAGAAAGATCATACGCACACACCCTTACCACCGGTCGCTACATCTGGCGTAGTCGGCAGGATGTGTGATCAACAGAATCTCCTCCCTGTAGTAACTTATAACGAGACTTATACTACGGCCTGCAGGTCCATATCCGGTGCCAGCACTCCGAACAGTGACACGGAAGAATTGAAGCAGATAGTAGCAGAGTTGCAGAAACAGATACTACAGCTACAGCTCATGCTAGACCAACAGGCGGACAGGCAAGCGAGACAGCAACCCAGCCGGCCTATGGAAAGGTGCTGGACATGCGGCGACCCCCGCGATAGGGCAAACCGTTGTCCGCATCCTCCACCCGTGGTCCGATATACCAGAACCAGCAAGTCATGCCCCACAACAGCAGCCACCTTTAAACTAGACGCCCCAGCCAAAGCGGCTCGCTCGGCAGGGGAGATCAGGGAAAATGGTGTGAAGAGACAGAGCCAGACCGATAAGCAAAGTGCTGGCCACTCGGGTCCAGGGGACGGTGAAGTGGTTTAATGTCTGCGATGGGTATGGCTTCATCAACAGGAATGACACAAAGGATGACGTGTTTGTACATCAGACTGCCATAAAGCGTAACAATCCTCGTAAGTGCCTCCGCAGCGTTGGTGAATGGGAGGTGGTACAGTTTGATGTTGTGAAGGGAGAGAGGGGTACAGAGGCCGCCGACGTCACCGGTCCTGGGGGTGTTCCCGTTAAAGGAAGCAGATTTGCCCCCAACTGGCGCCGCTACCGCCGGCGATCCTACTCTCCCCGGGTAGAAAACGGGACTGAGTTTATTGGAGATATTGTGAGCCCTGAACGAGGGAGCGAAGGTGAACGGGGGGATAACGGTTTCCCCCAACAGAGGTCCCTACTCCGCCGGAGATCAATCCCTGTGATATCCACAGCCATCACTGCCTTGGAGCCGATGGTTGTTGACAGGGACTGTCAACCTTTAAGTGGGGGGGTATGTAGTGAGGTGAGCAATTCAGATTGCATCATAGAAATGGATATGGAAATGAACTGTGCACAGTCCGCTACTGCCCCTTGTGGACAAGTGCTGAAACAAACGCAGGGAAGTGGGAAATTCCCTTTTCAGCAAATGTGTTTACTCAGGAGGAGAGAGCAGGAAGTCAGTGCAGATCCAGAGCTGAGCAAGGGAAGACCTGCGTGTGGATGTCTGTTGAAAGTGGACTACTTTGCTACACCTTGCCGGAAAAATCACCCCGCAGAAGCCCTCGTGACTGATCCTGGGCCACTGGACTTTGGTGCTGTGACTCTGGCCGCTCTGCAAAACCTTGCCCGCCGAGCACCCGGAGTGCATGTGCAGGGGCCGTGACCGACATAAGGGAGCCATTTGTACTGCCGTGATCTCCCTTCTGCTGCTCGGTGTGCCCTGAGACTGGGAGAGACATTAAAAGAAAAATTCCGTTACCTGCGGAAGGAGACCAAAGAAGAAGACTGAGGAGTTTCCCCCTTCAGCGCTGCACCGGGACCCGTCATCGTGAGATCCCCAGGCCTGAGACGTGGGAGCGACATCTTCTTCTGTGATAGACTGGTACGTGATTTTAGGGAAAGTTAGAGAAAGATACCTTCATTGTTGTGTTTTTTTCTTTTCTTGCTGCGTACCCGGAAGAAGTGAAGATCCAGAGACTCTAATATATACAAGTGCGCATATAGTTCGGTTGGCTGTGATATAAACATGTTTGCCAGTAAAGAAACGTTATTATCGGTTAAACCTGAGTATGGGGATTCTGTTGAGAAAGATCATACACACACACCCTTACCACCGGTCGCTACATCTGGCGTAGTCGGCAGGATGTGTGATCAACAGAATCTCCTCCCTGTAGTAACTTATAACGAGACTTATACTACGGCCTGCAGGTCCATATCTGGTGCCAGCACTCCGAACAGTGACACGGAAGAATTGAAGCAGATAGTAGCAGAGTTGCAGAAACAGATACTACAGCTACAGCTCATGCTAGACCAACAGGCGGACAGGCAAGCGAGACAGCAACCCAGCCGGCCTATGGGAAGGTGCTGGACATGCGGCGACCCCCGCCATAGGGCAAACCGTTGTCCGCATCCTCCACCCGTGGTCCGATATACCAGAACCAGCAAGTCATGCCCCACAACAGCAGCCACCTTTAAACTAGACGCCCCAGCCAAAGCGGCTCGCTCGGCAGGGGAGATCAGGGAAAATGGTGTGAAGAGACAGAGCCAGACCGATAACCAAGTGCTGGCCACTCGGGTCCAGGGGACGGTGAAGTGGTTTAATGTTCGCGATGGGTATGGCTTCATCAACAGGAATGACACAAAGGATGACGTGTTTGTACATCAGACTGCCATAAAGCGTAACAATCCTCGTAAGTGCCTCCACAGCGTTGGTGATGGGGAGGTGGTACAGTTTGATGTTGTGAAGGGAGAGAGGGGTACAGAGGCCGCCGACGTCACCGGTCCTGGGGGTGTTCCGTTAAAGGAAGCAGATTTGCCCCCAACCGGCGCCGCTACCACCGGCGATCCTACTCTCCCCGGGTAGAAAACGGGACTGAGTTTATTGGAGATATTGTGAGCCCTGAACAAGGGAGCGAAGGTGAACGGGGGATGATGGTTTCCCCCAACAGAGGTCCCTACCCCGCCGGAGACCAATCCCTGTGATATCAACAGCCATCACTGCCTTGGAGCCGATGGTTGTTGACAGGGTCTGTCAACCTTTAAGTGGGGGGGTATGTAGTGAGGTGAGCAATTCAGATTGTATCATAGAAATGGATATGGAAATGAACTGTGCACAGTCCGCTACTGCCCCTTGTGGACAAGTGCTGAAACAAACGCAGGGAAGTGGGAAATTCCCTTTTCAGCAAATGTGTTTACTCAGGAGGAGAGAGCAGGAAGTCAGTGCAGATCCAGAGCTGAGCAAGGAAGACCTGCGTGTGGATGTCTGTTGAAAGTGGACTACTTTGCTACACCTTGCCGGAAAAATCACCCCGCAGAAGCCCTCGTGACTGATCCTGGGCCACTGGACTTTGGTGCTGTGACTCTGGCCGCTCTGCAAAACCTTGCCCGCCGAGCACCCGGAGTGCATGTGCAGGGGCCGTGACCGACATAAGGGAGCCATTTGTACTGCCGTGATCTCCCCTTCTGCTACTCGGTGTGCCCTGAGACTGGGAGAGACATTAAAAGAAAAATTCCGTTACCTGCGGAAGGAGACCAAAGAAGAAGACTGAGGAGTTTCCCCCTTCAGCGCTGCACCGGGACCCGTCATCGTGAGATCCCCAGGCCTGAGATGTGGGAGCGACATCTTCTTCTGTGATAGACTGGTACATGATTTTAGGGAAAGTTAGAGAAAGATACCTTCATTGTTGTGTTTTTTTCTTTTCTTGCTGCGTACCCGGAAGAAGTGAAGATCCAGAGACTCTAATATATACAAGTGCGCATATAGTTCGGTTGGCTGTGATATAAACATGTTTGCCAGTAAAGAAACGTTATTGTCGGTTAAACCTGAGTATGGGGATTCTGTTGAGAAAGATCATACACACACACCTGCGGCCTTACCACCGGTCGCTAACACATTTCTCATTAGATAGGTTCAAATCTGCTGCAATAGGACTGTGTCATGGTACTTTCTGCACTTTTTATGCCATCTGCAGCTGATAAGTAAAAGTTCACATTTAGTTTAATACCACACTTGCCTGCTGACTCTATCCTGTTTATCACAACTACACTATCATCATGGGGAACACCACACAACAACATCACAAGAGGGAAACAGTACTGCTAGTGTTAACCCAAGCAAGCCTACATTGGCATGCCCCTTATTCCATTGTCCCCAGGGTCAAAGTTACCAGGCACAGCCACTATCACTGTTCACATTCAAATGGATCCGACTTTCTGAATATCCTTCACCAATGTGTTACACATTCATCAAAGTTAATGCCACCAATAGTGGGCTCAGAGAGGCACCCATCATATTAGATAACCGACTCTGCAACTAGGACTGCAACCTCTTTAGGAGAAAAAAAATGTTAGGTCAGTCTTAATATAATGCTAGTCACCACACGGGCAAGTTGAAAGGATAGTCAAACGTTTGGGGGTTATATGAGATCACATCAAGATAAAGGGAATAGGCAGAGTAAGGTCACTGTCCAAAGTCAGAATACCTGGAGGGTAGGACAAGGAAAAAAGATGGTCAAATAAAGTAAATGGTCAGGAAACAAATATCAATGTTTAGACACCAACTTGCACAAGTGAACAGAAGACTAAGTCTGCCAGTGTTCTGGAACAGACTGCACATCAAAATAGCTGGGCAATCAAACACAACAAGGCATTCCTTGAAAACCCTGAGCCTCCCAGTCTCAGATTGGATGGCTGAGCAGTCAATGAACACATTAATAGCTCAGCATGCCCCTGCATTAGATTGGACAACTAAGGTGTCAATTAGTATACCAACAGCTCAGCACATTCGAAATCTATAGTGAAACAATTAGTCACCTATACCTCCATGAAGCAAAGGAAGAATCATGAGAATTACAAGTTATTTTATGAAGATTACAGTACCATAATCAGACTATTAAAGTGACATAACTCTAGTCATATTATGCTGCTCTATGATTAGGTGGTAAATATCTGGAGACAGATTCCCTTTAAGCCACGTCTTTACTACAAAAATTTAAAATAGATAAAGGTAAATCCACATGTGGATTTGCTGGAAAGTAAATTGAAACAGAAAACTATCACAGAAACTATTTCAATTTCACTCTATCTTTAAACATATTCACATGGGAGCTTACTGCATTATAACTTCTGTTCAGATAAGACTAATGGAATAATTTCGCAAACCATGTAAGTTGGAGCAAAAAAATACATAGATTCTTTATTAAACACATACAAAATTGACATACTCAAGGTTTAAAAGACAGAGTGTGTCAGCAGCAATGGATCCAGATCAAAATACATTAACACAGTGTCCAATAAATTACAGGGTAATACAATTGCATCTATACATAGGAGTCAAATCACCTCAAGGCTATTTATGTCTGCACTCATTGAGTTGATGAGAGACTTTAAGGGCTAATAAAGTGCTAGTGCATATGCCAATCCTTTTGTAAGGTCTAGTTTTGTCCTATGAATTCTTAACCACGATAATAATTCCTCAATACAACTTTTCTACACCAATACTCAATGCATTGCCCAGAGTTCAATTAGAAGATAGATGACTTAGACTGGCCTCACACCACGATTTTTCAGGTCCGGGGCTGTCCGGTGTGAATCGGACAGCCACGGATCAGAATTTGCTCCACATGTTTTCCTATGGTGCCGGATTGTGCTTATTTGGCCTCTGAATTGCTGGTATTCCGGGAGGATCCGGTTTTGTCTGATTTTTGCATCGGACATAATACCGGAGTCTGCATAATTTTTTGTGTCCGATGCAAAAATCAGACAAAACCAGATCCTCCCGGATCCTCCTAGATCCGGCACCCAAAGCATGAGAGGCTATTCACGCCAGATTGCGTCGGATCCGACAAAAAATCGGACCGGGTCCCCGACGTTTGGTGCTGAAAGAGCAGCGGCTGTTAAAAGCAGCCGCCACTGAATTTCAGCACCTGGAGAGCAACATGGCTGAAATTTCAGCCACCACAGACAGCTGCCGTGCACTCGCATTGCTGACATTTCAGCACTGGACAGTGCCAGCAACGAAGTCGGCAAAAAGTAGGATCGAAGGGCAGATTTGCTCTCCAGTTCTGCTCGTCCGTGGCTGTCAGGTTCTGTCCAGTGCATCCTGCAAAACACCAGACAGAACGTGACAGTCAAAAATGTGGTTGAAGCCAGTCTTAGTTATAGCGTTACCCATATTTATGCAGCTGGACCTGTGTGCTCTGTGCGGTTTGGTGCTCAACGCCCCTTGGTGCCTTTCGCCATATCTTCGTGAAGGAGCGTCACATGGGGATTTGCTGTAAAATAAATTAAAAGAGAAAAATATCACACAAACTATTTTTATTTCATATCTTAAAAAATATTCACATGGGAGTTTACTGCATTATAACTTCTGTATCAAAATCAAAGTACAGAAAATTAAACTCTATCTATGGAACATCTACAAAACATAAAAGTGGTTGTACAGGTTTATCATGAAGGTCTGCAGTCATTCGATGCAGACATATGAATGCCCATAATGCTAGCGATGACCCTGTAGCACGGGAGCAGTGTGTCCACTTTGTATGTGTCCTCAGCCAATGGCTGGAGGACACTAGGTACTTAAGGCACCCTCCCCTTATGGAAGGTGCCTCAGCAACATGGTCTTACTGCTTGAAATGCTTGCTAGTTATCAGGTTCCGTTTACCCTGTATTCTGTGTCTATTATCTGTGCCAGTTATCCCGTGCCTGTGTTCCAGAACCTGATGCACTTGCCAGTACCTGCTGTACTTGCCAGTACCTGCTGTACCTGCCAATATCTGCTGTACCCATCATTACCTGCTGAACCCACCAGTACCTGCCATACCTGTCTTAACCACCCACACCTGCTGTATTCACAAGTACTAGCCTGCCCTTCCCACTTGTACAAGCCTTCCTATTTGATCGAGCTGCCCTGCCTGCATCTGAATCTATGTCTGCACTCCCAACTCCTGGGCTCATCTTGTACGGAGCCAAGAGTTTCCCTGGAATGATACCTGGTGACTACCTTCCAGCACAACCCTACCTTCACTATCAGAGGTTTTAGTAAATATGAGGTTGTAACTTAGTTACACCCCTCCAGGGTGAACAAAGTTTCTGTAGTGCAGTGGGTCAACTACCTCCAATGTGACAATGCTCATATCATGCACACCAGGCGTAGTGAGTATTCTCCGATGCTGGCAGTGAGACCAAGCAGTCATGTGATCGCAATGTGTATACCCCTGGCCCCTGTCTGACTTGTCGTTTGCAGCCTTGCTCAATTCACTTATGTTGAGCAATGCAGTAGATATTTAGTAATAATATGGCAGGAAGTCAGGATACCACATGCTTGAACTCACCGCTGGCACCAAAGAATGCTCACATGAGACTCTTACTTTCATAAAAAGCCTGGGCAATCTTTTAAGGCATAACATTTGAGGATAGCCTATGGTCTTTGTGTCTTTTGTCTTCATTTTTTTCCGAAAACATTAAAGTTGTACACGGACTACTGCTCGAGATTAAATGAACATTTTCTTAAAACAGTTTTTATGCATGAGGAAAATATCTGCTTCAGGCCAGGACAATTCAATTTTTGGGGCAGCACAGTGGCTCAGTGGTTAGCGCTGCTGCCTTGCAGCGCACAGGTCCTGGGTTCAATTCCGACCAAGGACAAGGAGTTTGTATATTCTCCCTGTGTTTGCATGGGTTTTCTCCGTGCACTCCGTTTCCTCCCACATTTCAACGACATACTGATAGGATGTTTATATTGTGATCCCCAATAGGGACAGTGTTGCAAATGTATGTAAAGCACTATGGAATTAATAGCGCTATATAAATGAATAAATAATGTTGTTATTATTATTATTATTATTATTATTATTATTATTATTAAACCAATGGGTAATGCTTTTATAAACCTTGACTCAGTGCCCAAATATTTCACATTAAATTCTATATATTAGCCATTTCTCATACAAATAATATAACTATTTATTG
>JARQOC010003867.1:0-13509 GCA_033576535.1 Allobates femoralis | reverse complement strand
TCCCCCGACCAAGGTCTCATGTTAGCTTAAAGAGTCTGTAAAGGCTGCACAAGGGTTTACAATGGCTGCGAATGCTGGTTTCCCCCTCTGTGGATTTTTCTATGGGGGTTACATTAGTAAAGTCAGTTTTAATTACAGTCAATGGTTTTACTCTTTCCACCCCCTTTGGGCCTTTTAAAGCAATGCAGCCCAGATCCATTGAGTTTCCCCATTGGCCCCACCCCTATAGGACTTTATGGGGTTTCATGGGTTCCCCCCAGCCCGGGCCCAAGGCTCTATCTTACTTCAAGAGTCTGTAAAGGCATGCACAATGGGTTTAAAATGGTGTGACATGCGGGTTCCCCATCGTGGGACTTTCTATAGCTAATTAGAAAAAAATTTAGTTTTAATTACAGTAAAGGGCTTTACTTTCCGCCCTTTGGGCGTAAAAAGCAATGCAGCACAACCCCCATTGAGTTCCCATGGTCCCATAGAGACTTTTTTGGGTCTCTCATGAGGTCTCCCATCAGCCGTGACCAAGGCTCTCATGTTTAGCTTAAGAGTCTGTCAAGGGCATGCACAAGGGGTTTTTCAATGGCTGCTGACATGCTGGCTTCCCATCTGTGGGACTTTTCTATAGGTTTACATTAGTAAAAGTCAGTTTTAATTACAGTCAATGGCTTCTACTCTTCCCAGCCCTTTAGCCTGTCAAAAGTAAATGCACCACGACTCCCATAGAGGATTCCATTGGGTCACCATAGAGACTTCTATGGGTCTCTCATGAGGTCTCAATCCAGCCCTGCCCCAAGGTCTCCTGCTTAGCTTCAAGAGTCTGTCAAGGGCATGCACAATGGGTTTACAATGTGCTACATGTGGCTTCCATCTGTGGGACTTTTCTATAGGCTTCTTTTGAAAAAGTCAGTTTTAATTTTACAGTCAATGGCTTTACCTTACAGCCCTTTGCCTGTAAAAAGTCAATGCACCACGACCCCCATGAGTTTCCCATTGGGTCCCCCATAGAGACTTTAGGGGGTCTCTCATGGGGTTTCCCCCATCCCCCCCCTGCCCCAAAAGGTCTCATGCTTGTTAAAGAGTTGTAAAGGGCATGAAATGGGTTAAATGGTGCTGACATGGGCCCCCTCTGTGGGACTTTTCTATAGGCATACATTGTAAAAGTTTTTTAAATTACAGTCAATGCTTCTATTACAGCCCTTTGGCCTGTCAAAAGTCAATGCAGCCACGGACTCCCATTGAGATTCCATTGGGTAAACCATAGAGACTTCTATGGGGTCTCTCATGAGGTTCCATCCAGCCCTGACCAAGGTTTCTCACTGCTTAGCTTAAAGAGTCTGTCAAGGGCATGCACAATGGGTTTAAAATGGCTGCTGACATGCTGGCTTCCATCTGTGGGACTTTTCTTATGGGCCCATACATTAGTAAAAGTCAGTTTTAATTACAGTCAATGGCTTTACTCTTACCACCCCTTTGGCCTGTCAAAAGTCAATGCGGGCCCGGACCCCCATTGAGATTCCCCATTGGGTCACCATAGAGACTTCTATGGGGTCTCTCATGAGGTCTCCCATCCAGCCCTGACCAAGGCTCTCATGCTTAGCTTCAAGAGTCTGTTCAAGGGCATGCACAATGGGTTTAAAAATGGCTGCTGACTGTGGCTTCCATCTGTGGGACTTTTCTTAGGCTACATTATTTAAAATGTTTTAATTACAGAAAAAGGCTTCTACTTTACCGCCTTTCCCTGTAAAAAGTAAAGCACCCAGGACTTCCTTTGGTCCCCATAGAGACTTTTTTTGGTCTCTATGAGGTCCCCCACCCACCCCCTTGCCAAGGTTCATGCTTTTTTAAAGGTCTGTAAAAGGGCTGCAAAATGGTTTACAATGGTGGAATGCGGTTCCCCATTGGGGGATTTTGTATAGGCAAAATTGTAAAAGTCAGTTTAATTACAGTAAAGGGTTTATTTCTTTACCACCCCTTTGGCCTGTCAAAAGTAAATGCACCCAAAGATCCCTTTGAGTTCCCATTGGGCCCCATAGAGATTTTACGGGGTTTTTTGGGGTTTCCCCATCCACCCGGGGCCCAGCTTCATGTTAGTTCAAGGTTGAAAGGGCATGCAAAGGGGTTTACAATGGTGCTGAAAGCTGGTTTTCCCATCTTGGGATTTTCTATAGGCATCATTATTTAAAAGTCAGTTTTAATTACAGTAAATGGCTTTACTTTTCCCACCCCTTTAGCTGTCAAAAGTCAATGCAGCCAGGACCCCTTTTTCGGGTCACCATAGAGACTTCTATGGGGTCTCTCATGAGGTCCCCCATCCAGCCCTGACCCAAGGCTCTCTGCTTGGGCTTCAAGAGTCTGTCAAGGGCATGCACAATGGTTTACAATGGTGCTGACTTTGCTGGTTTCCCCATCTGTGGGATTTTCTATAGGCATACTTTAGTAAAAGTCAGTTTTAATTACAGTCAATGGCTTCTACTCTTACCAGCCCTTTAGCCTGTCAAAAGTCAATGCAGCCACGGACTCCATTGGTTCCATTGGGTCACCCATAGAGACTTCTATGGGGTCTCTCATAAAGGTCTCCATCACCCCCTGACCAAGGCTCTCACTGCTTAGTTTTCAAGAGTCTGTCAAGGGCATGCACAATGGGTTTACAATGGCTGCTGACATGCTGGCTTCCCATCTGTGGGACTTTATATAGGCATCATTAGTAAATCAGTTTTAATTACAGTCAATGGCTTCTACTCTTACCAGCCCTTTGGCCTGTCAAAGTCAATGCAGCCAGGACTCCCTTTTGGGGTCCCACCATAGAGCTTCTTGGGGGTCTCTCATGAGGTCTCCCATCCAGCCCGTGACCAAGGCTCTCACTGCTTAGCTTCAAGAGTCTGTCAAGTCATGCACAATGGGTTTAAAAATGGTTGCTGACATGCTGGCTTCCATCTGTGGGACTTTTGTATAGGCATACATTAAGTAAAAGTCTGTTTTAATTACAGTCAATGGGCTTCTACTCTTACCAGCCCTTTGCCTGTCAAAGTCAATGCAGCCACGGACTCCCATTGGGTCACCCATAGAGACTTCTATGGGGTCTCTCATGAGGTTCTCATCCAGCCCTGACCAAGGTCTCCTGCTTAGCTTCAAGAGTCTGTAGGGCATGCACAATGGGTTTACAATGGCTGCTGACATGCTGGCTTCCCATCTGTGGGACTTTTCTATAGGCATACATTAGAAAAAAAAGTCAGTTTTAATTACAGTCAATGGTTCTCTCTACCACCCCTTTAGCCTGTCAAAAGTCAATGCAGCCACGGACTCCCATTGAGATTCCCATTGGGTCCCCCATAGGACTTCTAGGG
Source organism: Allobates femoralis (assembly GCA_033576535.1). Taxonomy (NCBI): domain Eukaryota; kingdom Metazoa; phylum Chordata; class Amphibia; order Anura; family Aromobatidae; genus Allobates; species Allobates femoralis. The sequence continues at coordinate 10,171 of JARQOC010003867.1, read as the reverse complement.
GGGTCTCTCATGAGGTCCCCCATCCAGCCCTGACCAAGGCTCTCACTGCTTAGCTTCAAGAGTCTGTCAAGGGCATGCACAATGGGTTTACAATGGTGCTGACATGCTGGTTTCCCCATCTGTGGGACTTTTATAGGCATACATTAGTAAAATCATTTTTAAATTTTACAGTCAATGGCTTTACTTTTACCAGCCCTTTGGCCTGTCAAAAGTCAATGCAGCCAGGACTCCCATTGAGTCAGGGACCCATAGAGTTTTCCCATGGGTCTCTCATGAGGTCTCCCATCCAGCCCTGACCAAGGCTTCACTGCTTAGCTTAAAGAGTCTGTCAAGCCCATGCACAATGGGTTTACAATGGCTGCTGACATGCTGGTTTTCCATCTGTGGGACTTTTTTATAGCATACATTAGTAAAAGTTGTTTTAATTACAGTCAATGGCGTCTATCTTACCAGCCCTTTAGCCTGTCCAAAGTCAATGCAGCCACAGGACCCCCCAAATTTGGGTCACCCATAGAGACTTTATGGGGTCTCTCATGAGGTCCCCCATCCAGCCCGTGACCAAGGACTCTCACTGCTTAGCTTAAGAGTTTTTTCAAGGGCTGCACAAGGGTTACATGGCTGCTGACATGCTGGCTTCCCATCTGGTGGGACTTTTTATAGGCATAATTAGTAAAAGTCAGTTTTAATTACAGTCAATGGCTTTACTCTTACCACCCCTTTGGCCTGTCAAAAGTCAATGCAGCCCGACCCCCCTTTTTCCATTGGGTCACCCATAGAGACTTCTATGGGGTCTCTCTGGGGTTTCCATCGCCCTGACCAAGGTTTCCCCACTGCTTAGCTTCAAGAGTCTGTCAAGGGCATGCACAATGGGTTTACAATGGTGCTGACATGCTGCTTCCATTGTGGGAATTTTCTATAGGATACATTGTAAAAGTCGTTTTTAATTACAGTCAATGGTTTTCTACTCTTCCCAGCCTTTGGCCTGTCAAAAGTCAATGCAGCCAAACTCCATTGAGATTCCATTGGGTCACCCATAGAGATTCTATGGGGTCTTCATGAGGTCTCCTCAGCCGTGACCAAGGCTCTCACTGCTTAGCTTAAGAGTCTGTCAAGGGCATGCACAATGGGTTTACAATGGCTGCTGACATGCTGGCTTCCCATCTGTGGGACTTTTTATAGGCATACATTAGTAAAAGTCAGTTTTAATTACAGTCAAGGCTTTACTCTTACCAGCCCTTTGCCTGTCAAAAGTCAATGCAGCCACGGACTCCCATTGAGATTCCCATTGGGTCACCATAGAGACTTCTATGGGGTCTCTCATGAGGTCTCCCATCCAGCCGTGACCAAGGCTGTAAGGGCATGAAATGGGTTTACAAGGGTGTAAACAGGTGGTTCCCTTGTGGGACTTTTTATAGGCATACTTTGTAAAATATTTTTAATTACAGCAATGGTTTATTTTCCCAGCCCTTTGGCTGTCAAAAGTCAATGCACCCCGATCCTTTGAGATCCCATAGAGATTCAGGGGTCTCTATGAGGTCCCCCACCCAGCCCTGCCCAAAGGCTTCCTGCTTAGCTTCAAAGCTCGTCAAGGGCATGAAAATGGGTTTTCAATGGCTCTGACATGCTGGTTCCCATCTGGGGCTTTTTTTAGGCAAACATTAGAAAACCCCCCCAGGTTTTAATTTAAGTCAGGGGGTTCTCTTTCCCCGGGGCCCTTTGTGTTAAAAAGTCAAGCACCATGGCCCAATTGATACAAGGGGGTTTCCCCTTTTGGGGTTTCTTGAGGTTTTCTAAATCCACCCGTGCAGGCTTTTCCTGTTTTGTTCAAATTTGTAAGGGGCCAGGGGGTTTTGCTGTGAATGTGCCCTTCCCTTGGGGGCTTTTTATAGGCATACTTGTAAAAGTCGTTTTAATTACGTCAATGGGCTCTACTCTTCCAGCCCTTTTAGCCTGTCAAAAGTCAATGCAGCCACGGATCCCATTGGGATCTTTGGGGCCCCATAGAGACTTTCTTGGGTCTTATAAAGTCCTTCCAGCCCGGGGCCCAAGCTCTCACTGTTTAGCTTCAAATTTTCTGTCAAAGGTAAGACAATGGGTTTACAATGGCTGCTGACTTGCTGGCTTCCCATCTGGGGAGACTTTTTTATAGGCATACATTAGTAAAATCAGTTTAATTACAGTCAATGGCTTTTACTCTTACCAGCCCTTTGGCCTTTTCAAAAGTCAATGCAGCCAGGACTCCATTGAGATCCACCCCATAGAGATTTCCCATTGGGTCTCTCAGGGGGGGTTCTCCCATCCAGCCCTGACCAAGGCTCTCACTGCTTAGCTTCAAGAGTCTGTCAAGGGCATGCCAATGGGTTTCAATGGCTGCTGACATGCTGGCTTCCCATCTGTGGGACTTTTTATAGGCATACTTAGTAAAAGTCTATTTTAATTACAGTCAATGGCTTCTACTCTTACCAGCCCTTTGGCCTGTCAAAAGTCAATGGCAGGATCCCATTAGACTCCCATTGGTCCCATAGAGACTTTTTATGGGTCTCTCATGAGGTCTCCATCCAGCCCTGGACCAAGGCTCTCACTGCTTAGCTTCAAGAGTCTGTAAGGGCATGCACAATGGGTTTACAATGGTGCTGACTTGCTGGCTTCCATCTGTGGGACTTTTCTATAGGCATACATTAGTAAAAGTCAGTTTTAATTACAGTCAATGGCTTCTACTCTTACCACCCCTTTAGCCTGTAAAAAGTCAATGCGCCCGGATCCCATTGGATTCCCATGGGTCCCCCATAGAGACTTTATGGGGTCTCTCATGAGGTCTCCCATCCAGCCCTGCCCAAGGCTTCTCACTGCTTGCTTCAAGAGTCTTTTAAGGGAATGCACAATGGGTTTTACAATGGCTGTGACATGCTGGCTTCCCATCTGTGGACTTTTCTATAGGCATCATTAGTAAAAGTCAGTTTTAATTACAGTCAATGGCTTTCTACTCTTACCAGCCCTTTAGCCTGTCAAAAGTCAATGCAGCCACGGACTCCCATTGAGATTCCCATTGGGTCACCCATAGAGACTTCTATGGGGTCTCTCATGGGTCTCCCATCCAGCCCTGACCAAGGTCTCACTGCTTAGCTTCAAGAGTCTGTCAAGGGCATGCACAATGGGTTTACAATGGCTGCTGACATGCTGGCTTCATCTGTGGGACTTTTCTATAGGCATACATTAGTAAAAGTCAGTTTTAATTACAGTCAATGGTTCTACTTTACCAGCCCTTTAGCCTGTCAAAAGTCAATGCAGCCACGGACTCCCATGAGATTCCCATTGGGTCACCATAGAGACTTCTATGGGGTCTCTCATGAGGTCTCCCATCCAGCCCGTGACCAAGGCTCTCACTGCTAGCTTCAGAGTCTGTCAAGGGCATGCACAATGGGTTTACAATGGCTGCTGACATGCTGGCTTCCCATCTGTGGGACTTTTCTATAGGCATACATTAGTAAAAGTCAGTTTTAATTACAGTCAATGGCTTCTACTTTACCAGCCTTTGCCTGTCAAAAGTCAATGCAGCCACAGACTCCCATTGAGATTCCCATTGGGTACCCATAGGAGACTTCTATGGGGTCTCTCTGAGTCTCCATCCAGCCCTGACCAAGGCTCTCACTGCTTAGCTTCAAGAGTCTGTCAAGGCATGCACAATGGGTTTACAATGGCTGCTGACATGCTGGCTTCCCTTTGTGGGACTTTTTTATAGGCTTACATTAGTAAAAGTCGTTTTAATTACAGTCAATGGCTTCTACTCTTACCCCTTGCTGTCAAATGCAATGGCCCGCTCCTCGTCACCTAGAATTTAGGGTCTTTATTCCATCAGCCTACCAAGCTTATGTTATTCAAGCGAAGGCTCCATGGGTTTACATTGGTCCATGGTTCTGGGTTTCTATAGCATCCCTGAAAGCGTTTTATTCATGGCTTATTCACCCTTTGTTCAAGCTGCGCACCTCCCATGGATTCCATGGAAACCATAGAATCTTTCTCTATGGTTCCTCAGCCTTGCCGTCAGCTTGCCAAGGCTAAGGTCACAATGGTTTCATGGCTAGGCTTCACGGGGGTTTTATTTGAAATTAATAAAAGGTTTTAAAGGGGTTTATTCATGGCTTTATTCTTAAGCTTATTCAAGTCATTCACCCCTTCCTTAACCCATGGCCCCATGGTTCATGGCTTATGGGTCTCCATGCCTCCAGCTAGCTTAGCTTAAGTGTCAGGGCTGACATGGGTTAATGGCGCTGACATGCTGTTCCATCTGTGGGATTTTAAGATCATTAGTAAAAAGTTTTAATTAATCATGGTTCTCTTACACCTTTGCTGTCAAAAGTAAATGCAGCCCGCTCCATTGAGATCCATTGGGTCACCCTAGAGACTTTAGGGTCTCTCATGAGGTTCCCACCCCTGACCAGGTTCATGCTGCTTCAGAGTCTGTCGGGGATGCAAATGGGTTACAATGGCTGTGAATGTGGCTTCCTCTTGGGATTTCATACATAAAGTAAATAGTTTAAATTTGTCAATGGTTTCTACCCTTACCGCAGCGCAATCATGGCCGGCCCATGAGATTCCCTTGGGTCCCATAGGTCATGGGCTTTAGGTCTCCTAGCCGTGCCAAGGCTCCGGGTTTCAAGGTGTCGGCTTCCATGGGTTTAAATCTGTAACCCCTTTTCCTCTGGGCTTTTTAAGCTTTTGTAAAATCTTTTAATTAGTCTCTTATTTCGTTCCTAAAGATCCAGGCTCCATGAGTTCCTTTGCCAAGGCTTCCAGGGGTTTTAGAGTTCCCACCAAGGCCCCTACCGGCTCCATTTTGTTGATTTCAAGGCATGAAATGGTTAAATGGCTCTTACATGGCTTAAATCTGGGACTTTCATGAATAAAAGATTTTAATTACTATGGTTCTCTTAAGCCTTACCCTTTCAAGCTCACCACTCCAGAGTTCCAGGTCACCTTTTTTTAAAGGCTTATGGGTTTTTTTTTCATAGTCTAATACCTCAAGGTCTACTCTTATCCGGCTGTCAAGGCATGCACCGGTTCATGTTATTGGTTCCATTGGGGATTTTGGCTCATAAAAGGTCTTTAAAGCAAGGCTTCATTACCCTTGGCTGTCAAGCTGCACAAGTCCTTGGTCCTGGGTCCCATGGACTTTTGGGTCTTATAGTTATAGCCTGCCAATTTCCCCCCTTGCTTCAAGTTTAAAGGGCTCAAATGGGTTCTGGCCACATCGGCTTCTTGGTCTTATATCAATAAAGTATTTATTCATCAGGTTCCACGTTTTGGTCAAATCATGCGAAACCCCCGAATCCATGGTCCATAGAACTTTATTCTTCTGGGTTCCCTCAGCCCTGGGCTTATTAGTTCAAGAGCTGTCAGGCATCCATGGTTTCATGGTCTCATGGGCTCCATCGGGCCTTTTCTCTTAGTAAGAGTTTTAATCCCAAAGGTCTCTCTACCGCCTTCTGGTTAAGAATCGAGGTATTAACCCATTGGGTCCTAGCTTATGGTCAGATTCCCACGCCCTGACAAGGCTTCATGTGCTAAATTTCCAGGCATGCCAAGGTTTACAATCTGAAAGGGCTCCACTGGTTTTCATGGTCAGAATCTTATTGAGCTTTCTTTACCACCTTTGTAAAATCATAAGGATCCTTATTCCTTGGGTAAAAACCATGGATTCAGGTTCCATGAGTCCCCATACCCCTAAAGGTTCATGTTCTCAGCTGAGGCTCACATGGTTCAAGCTGGACTGGGTTCCATCTGGACTTTTGGCTTCTGTGATTTTATTACATCATTTTTAATTCAGTTTATTCAAAAGCTCACCCACCCCTTGGTCACCCATAGAGATTTATGGTTCCTGGTTCCCATAGCCGTCAAGGGTCTCTCTTGTCCAAGTTGCAGGATCACAAGGTTTCAAGGCTGCACAGGGGTTTTCATCTGTGACTTTTTGGACTTTAAAGCATTTAATAAGTAGTTTCTCTCGCCTTTGCTGCAAAGTCAATGACACCAAAATTCCATTGGTCCATGGATTAGGGTTCTATGGGTCTCATAGTACAAGGGCCTATTGCTTCAGAGCTTCAAGGCACACAATGGGTTTACAATGGCTGCTGATGTGGTTCCATCTGGGGATTTTAGGCTATTATTTAAATCAGTTTAATTACAGTCAAGGCTCACTCTTACAGCCTTTGCTGTAAAGTCATGACCCAGGACTCCATTGATTCACCCATAGAGCTTCATGGGTCTTGAGGTCTCCCATCCCCCCTGACAAGGCTCTCTGCTTAGCTTCAAGAGTTGTAAAGGGCATGACAATGGGTTTACATGGCTGCTGAATGCGGGTTACTGTGGACTTTTCATAGGCAATTTAAAAAGTAGTTTTAATTACAGTCAATGGTTACTCTAAGCCTTTCCTCAAAGCAATCAAGTCATTGGGGTCACATAGCTTATGGGTCTCTCATGAGGCCCCATCCCCCTAAGCTTCAGGCTGCAGGTTTAAGGCTTGCACATGGTTCCAAGTGGTCTGGCTATTGGGATTTAAAAGATCTTATTAAGTTTTTGTCGGTTCATCCCGCCTTAGTTAAAAGTCACAAGGACTCCATTGGTTCCTTGGGTCCCTAGCTCAGGTTCTCTCTGGGTTTCCACAGCCTGACAGGCTCCTGCTTGTTAAAGGTGAAGGGCAAATGGTTACATTTAATTGGTTCCCATTGGGTTTGGGATGCAAAAGTAAAGCTTTTATCCAATGGTTCTATTTTCCCCCTTTGCTTAAAGTCTCCCAGCTCCAGGTTCCTTGGGTTCAAGAGCTTAGGGCCCATGGTTTCCAAGCCTGACAGGCTCTCTGGCTTCAGACTGTAAGGCAGAATTTCAATGGCGCTGACTCGCCCTTGGGCTTTCATAAGGATACATGAAAAGGTTTTAACAGCAATCTTTACCCTACACCCGCGTCAATAGAGCCAGGCTCCATGAGTCCCTTGGGTACCATAGGTTTCTAGGGGTCTTGAGTTAAAGCCTGCAACCCCCAAATTGTTCAAGGTTGTGGCTCCTGGGTTTCATGGCTACATTGGTCCCATTTATTTTCATGGTCTTAGTAATCAGTTTTTACGTAGGTTTATTTTCCGCCTTTGGCCGTAAAAGTAATGGCCAATCCAATGAGTTCCATTGGTCCATCTTTTTTCTGGTTATCGCCTACAAGGCCTCAGTTTGTTCGGTTCTGCAGGCTACATGTTTACTGGCTCGAATCGGCTCATTGGGACTTTCTTAGCTACATTGTAAATCATTTTAATTCAGATCTTTTCCCCCTTACTGCAAAGTAAGAAAATCCTGAGATTCCTTGGTTATAGATTTGGGTTTCTGGTCTCCATACCCTAAAGCTACTGTTAGTAAGAGTCTTAAGGGATGCAAATGGGTTAATGGTGAATTGTTCCATTGGGAATTTTAGCACCTTGGTATTTAATCAGCAAGCTTCATTTCCGCCCTTACTTAAAAGTCAATGAGCCACAGGCCAGGCCCATGGACTCAGGGTCTTCAAGGCTCCATCAGCCTGACAAGGTCCCTGTGCTTTTTTTTGGTCAGGTAATGGTTTAATGCGCTGCTCCTTCCACTTATTAAAGATAGTAAAATTTTAATAATCATGGTCTCTCTTGCCTTCGCCTGAAGTCTCAGCAGCTCAGAGTTCAACCATAGGTTTCATGGTCTCATGGTCCCATCGTTTTAAGGCTCATTGTAAGTCTTAACAGCAATGGTTTCCCTTTGCATTGCTTCTCTGGGGTTTTATGGAATGAAATGAATTAGGTCATGGTCTCCTCCAGCCCTTGCCAAAAGTCATGCAGCCAGGACCCTTGGGTCACATGGTTCATGGGTTCTTCTTCCCCCTGAATTCTAGCTACTTAAATGTCAGGTAAAGGTTTCAAGGTCTACATCTGCTTAAATGTGGATTTCATGGATTCTTTGGGGTTCAGTTTAAACTCATGGCTTCAACTCTCAGCCCTTCGTCAAAGTAGCCAGCCCTTGTCAGGGTCCCATGGTTCAGGGTTTCATGGGTCCCATTGCCTAAAGGCTCATGTAAGTTAATCGTCAGGCTCAATTTACTTGGCTGAAGCGCCCATCTTGATTTCTTGTTCATAGAAAAATTTTTTAACGTAAGGCTTCACTCTACCCCTTGCGTCAAAAGTCATGCAGCCAGGCTCCTTGGTTTCCATGGCACCATAGAATCATTTCTCATGGTCTCCTCCACCCTGCCAAAGTCATGGCCAGACTTCAATCCATGGTTTCATGCTTAATGGGTTCCATTTGGGATTTTCATGGAATTGTAAAGAGTTTAAACGTCAATGGTTCTTACAGCCTTCCTCTGCTTCCAGGATCCATTGAATCATTTAATAAGATTCATGGTCTTCTACCCCCGCCTGCAAGCTCCACGCTTAGTTAATTGTCAAGGCTTAAAGGGTTTCAGGTCTCATCCCTCCAGTTTTTTAAGCTAAAGTAAAAATGTTTAATCGTCATGGCTTCATCTTAACCTTTTAGCTTCAAGTAAGCAGGAATTAGTTCCATTTTCACCCTAGGCTTCAGGGTCTCATGGGTCCCATAGTCCGGGTCATTAGCTTCAGGTCTTAAAGGGTCAAAAGGTTAAAGTCTAAGCTGGGTTTCCCATGTCTTTAAGGCATGAAATGTTTTAATCGTAATGCTTTTTCTTCAGCCTTTAGTTTAAAGTCATGCCCCACTCCATTGGTAAACCCATGAGCCAGGGTTCATGAGGTCCCCACCCCTAAGCTTCTTTGCTTCAGGTCTCAGGCAGCCATTTTTTACAATGGCTCTACGCTTTCATTGTGGGCTTTCTTTGGTCATGTAAAGTCTTTTTAATTTTCAATGGTTTTAACTTAAGTTTTTTCCCAGTCAATGCAGCCCACTCCATTAGATTCCCATTGGCTTCAACATAGAACTTTATGGGTCCCATGGCCCCCCAGCCCGTGCCAAGGTCTCATCCCAGCTTTCCAGGTTTCCCAAGGCAGCACAAGGGTTTACAATGGTTAAATGCTGGCTTCCCTTTTGGGGGCCCTTTTGGCTTCATAGTAAAGTATTTAATTCAGCAATGGGCTTCTATTTTCTACCCTTTAGCTGCCCAAAAGTAAATGCAGCCACGGACTTCATTAGATTCCCAATTGGGTACCCTAGAGACTTCTATGGGGTCTCTCATGAGGTCTCCCACCCAGCCCCTGACCAAGGCTCTCACTGCTTAGCTTCAAGAGTCTGTCAAGGGCATGCACAATGGGTTTACAATGGCTGCTGACATGCTGGCTTCCATCTGTGGGACTTTTCTATAGGCATACATTAGTAAAAGTCAGTTTTAATTTACAGTCAATGGCTTCTACTCTTACCAGCCCTTTGCTGTCAAAAGTCAATGCACACGATCCTTGGATTCCATTGGGTACCCATAGAATTTATGGGTTTCATGAGGCTCCCACACCCTGACCAGGTCTCATGCTTGCTCAGAGTGAAAGGGCATGCACAATGGTTTCAAGCTGCTGAATGCTGGTTCCATTGTGGGACTTTTCTAAGGCATACTTGTAAAGTTAGTTTTATCAGCAATGGCGTCTATCTTACCACCCTTTAGCCGTAAAGTCAATGCAGCAGGATCCATAGTTCCCATTGGTCCCCTAGAACTTCTTGGGGTCTCTCATGAGGTCTCCATCACCCCTGCCAGCTCTCACTGCTAGTTCAAGAGTTGTCAAGGGCATGCACAATGGGTTTACATGGGCTCTGAATGTGGCTTCCCATTGTGGGGACTTTTGTATAGGATCTAGTAAAGTCAGTTTTAATTACAGTCAATGGCTTCTACTCTTCCCAGCCTTTGCTTTTCAAAGGTCAATGCACCCAGGATTTCCATTGAGATTCCTTTTGGGGTCACCCATAGAACTTCTATGGGGTCTCTCAGAGGTTTTCCCATCCACCCCCTGACCAAGGCTCTCATCGTTTAAAATTTTCAAGGGCACAAAGTTTTGGCTCTAATGGGTTCCCCCGGGCCTAAGGAAAAAAATTAGTTAAAAATTTTTAAAACAGCAATGGTTCATTTACATTTGGCCTTAAAAAGGTTTTTCCCCAAAATCCATTGGAATTCCCTTTCCCCCCCATGGCCCTTCATGGGGGCTTCGGGGGCCCCATCCCC
>JARQOC010003866.1:0-13529 GCA_033576535.1 Allobates femoralis | reverse complement strand
ATAATATATAATGATAAATGTGAGAAGTAAACGAAGAATGGAATTAAGAGTAACATGTAATGTGAGTTACCGTATCTCCTTATTAAGACATATGTTACTTTTACAACATAGCAGTTCTTGTAAATCCTCTAGAGGATTAGAAACCATATAGTCACAGCCATGAGAAATATATGACATATTCTAAATGCCATCTAAGTGCCCTTTGTCCTTACCTAACCAGACTCACTTTTTCCACCTGTCACAAGAGGTGTGTGAGTGTAACTTTGAATCACAGGTTCAGAGTTCGGCAGAATGACAAGTAGATTTATATAACATCAAGGAAACAAGTTTATAACTATACTATACAAGGTTCAATATTTGAAGTCATTTGTACAGTAATTCTACGTCTCCTAAGCAGGAAACAGCTGAAAGTTACAATGATCAATTGTTCATTTTTTAATAATAAACAATATCTAAAAATTTTTAGTAAGTTGAATAAATTTTTAGTATAGTCAATCCTGTTACTAAAATAGTCTGAACCCTAGCATCACACATTTTAAGATCAGTATTCACCCCATATAGTGTTTATAATAGGCACATATACGGTAGAGCTGCCTATTTTACAACATTGTAATGAAAATAGAAGTTGTCTCCCATTATGATATAGTTGAGGTTGTGGGATCACAATGTATATTGGTCACATGTATGTCAAAATGACTCCTTTAAGGGCTATATCACCGGTGTAATTATATCATAGTATCACTCTCACTGTGAAGATAGAACACATACTATAAATGACCTTAATATTTTACTACATTTGTAACGCGCGCAAAAGACATTAGTAATATGACAGATTCTTACTACTGAAGCATTTGTAATGTGCCTTTGAAGGTTGTAATAGAAACACGATGCAGGCATCCAATTACACAACCGTGATAAAGTTGAGTACCGGTGGGACGTCACTACTAGAGCACGAGAGGAGGGACAATAATGATCTTGATGTGAACACTTTAAAAGGTTGCAAAAAAAGAAAAAGCTTTAAAATAAAGTTGATAACTTTATTTAATACCAAAAAACAAGGATTCAATATTAAATGGAACCTAACACCTGATTCACACTACTGTCACTCAACTGCAGTGGAGCAGTAAAGGATCTGTAAAGTATACTGTATATTCTCGGAAACACCAGTTCTTTTTCAGCAAAAATATAGCTGGCTGAAATTTTATGATGACTGCATCAACTATGCAACAGGTTCCCTTTAGTGTTGGCTTTCTTTACTCATTATCAAAGCTATATTTATATACTTTCCCCTGTGATACATGTCCTATCATTTCTAGGCTAGCCCTCCTCCTTCTAGGGTATTAAAAACAAGTCTGAATGAATTATTCTGTTTCCCCTATTTCTTCCATCCAGGCCCTTTTATCCAACTACAGCTTACTTCATAGTCCCTTTAAAATAAACCTAGTCTAGTGTCAAGAACAGTACTGCAATCTAGGGGGCTGGTATAGACAACACAAGAATATCATTGTGCAGGTCTGAGCCACTGAGTTGTATAAGAAGCTCTCCTTTACAATATTGCAATCATCATATTATTAGTGATGGGCGAATCCTAAATTACTCGGAATCGCTTGACTCTAGCGAGTCCGAGCACAGGACTCGCTACTCGTTGCGAGTCTAGCGAGTCCAATGTTAATGAATGGGGAGCGAGTAATAGCGAGTAGTGTGAGATTTACAAATCGCAGATGTGTCTCGGAAGCTTCAGCCTGAAGCAATCCGAGTTTTGTCATTTATTTGCATTGCTCGTTTACTTTGTAAGTAATCGCTGACTCGCACAGATAAGATCCTGTCTCCTCTGTACAGGCTGCCAGCTCCAGGGTCCTAGAGCCCGCCTGCTGCCTGATGTAGCAGTGCTGAGATTGTTCTCAGTCTGCTCATTCCCTGTGTACAGACATGAATGTCTGTGCACAGAGATGATGTAGCAGAGCTGAGATTGTTCTCAGTCTGCTCATTCCCTGTGTACAGACATGAATGTCTGTGCACAGAGATGATGTAGCAGAGCTGAGATTGTTCTCAGTCTGCTTATTCCCTGTGCATAGACATCTATATTTATGCACAGGGGATGTAGCAGAGAGGACATCGCGTTTTGGACTGCGTCGGACGGAAGAGGATTTTTTTAATTAAAGATGGAGTCCCTAATGGCTTTTTTTTTTATTTCTAATAAAAAATTTTCCTTGTGTTGTGTTTTTTTTAAAACAATTTAATAGAAATTCATGGCGGTCATGTCTAATATTGGCGTGACCGCCATAAATTTCGGGCTTAGGGTCAGCTGATAATACAAAGCTGGCCCTAACCTCTATTACCCAGCGTGCCACCACCACCAGGGCCGCTGGAAGAGCGGGGTTCAGCGCCAGAGGATGGCGCTTCAATGAACGCGCCATCTTCTGGGGCGGCTGCGGGCTGCAATTTGCAGCGGGGGGTGCCCAGAAAGCTTGGGCATCCCTGCGCTGCGGATTCCAGCCCCCAGCTGCTTAGCTGTACCTGGCTAGACATAGAAATTGCGCGGAGCCCCACGCATTTTTTTTTTATTATTTCATGAAATTCTGAGATTCTGACTCTGAGACTCTGACTCTGAAACACAAGAATATAGGGGAGCCCTTTTTTTTAATTATTTCATGAATTTCATGAAATAATAAAAAAAAAAATGCGTGGGGCTCCGCGCAATTTCTATGTCTAGCCAGGTACAGCTAAGCAGCTGGGGGCTGGAATCCGCAGCGCAGGGATGCCCAAGCTTTCTGGGCACCCCCCGCTGCAAATTGCAGCCCGCAGCCGCCCCAGAAGATGGCGCGTTCATTGAAGCGCCATCCTCTGGCGCTGAACCCCGCTCTTCCAGCGGCCCTGGTAGCGGTGGCACGCTGGGTAATAAAGAGGTTAGGGCCAGCTTTGTATTATCAGCTGGCCCTAAGCCCGAAATTTATGGCGGTCACGCCAATATTAGACATGACCGCCATGAATTTCTATTAAATTGTTTTAAAAAAAAACACAACACAAGGAAAATTTTTTATTAGAAATAAAAAAAAAGCTATTAGGGACTCCATCTTTAATTAAAAAAATCCTCTTCCGTCCGACGCAGTCCAAAACGCGATGTCCTCTCTGCTACATCCCCTGTGCATAAATATAGATGTCTATGCACAGGGAATAAGCAGACTGAGAACAATCTCAGCTCTGCTACATCATCTCTGTGCACAGACATTCATGTCTGTACACAGGGAATGAGCAGACTGAGAACAATCTCAGCTCTGCTACATCATCTCTGTGCACAGACATTCATGTCTGTACACAGGGAATGAGCAGACTGAGAACAATCTCAGCACTGCTACATCATCTCTGTGCACAGACATTCATGTCTGTACACAGGGAATGAGCAGACTGAGAACAATCTCAGCACTGCTACATCATCTCTGTGCACAGACATTCATGTCTGTACACAGAGAATGAGCAGACTGAGAACAATCTCAGCACTACTACATCATCTCTGTGCACAGACATTCATGTCTGTACACAGGGAATAAGCAGACTGAGAACAATCTCAGCTCTGCTACATCATCTCTGTGCACAGACATTCATGTCTGTACACAGGGAATAAGCAGACTGAGAACAATCTCAGCTCTGCTACATCATCTCTGTGCACAGACATTCATGTCTGTACACAGGGAATGAGCAGACTGAGAACAATCTCAGCTCTGCTACATCATCTCTGTGCACAGACATTCATGTCTGTACACAGGGAATGAGCAGACTGAGAACAATCTCAGCACTGCTACATCATCTCTGTGCACAGACATTCATGTCTGTACACAGGGAATGAGCAGACTGAGAACAATCTCAGCACTGCTACATAATGTCTGTGAGCAGGCGGGCTCTAGGACCCTGGAGCTGCACAGAGAAGACAGCTGGACTCTGCTCGCAAAGAAACAGCAGTTATCTGCGAGTTTCCCTGCTATCACTGGCACAGTAGCCAGTGATTACTCGCACGAGTCTAATGCAAACAATGGCAATCCTAGTTTTGTCAGCGTTTCTGACAAAACTAGGATTGATATTGATTTGCATTGGACTCGTGCGAGTAATCACTGGGAAACTCGCCGAGTACCGAGTCCTGCGAGTCCCTTACTACTCGCCGAGTAACGAGTCCTAGCGAGTAGATTCGCCCATCCCTACATATTATATAGCACGGTGTTTTTAATTGCTAATTTTTCCTTTCTACCCAGTAAATTCTTCTCTTTTCTCAGCCCTATACAGAAATAGGAAGTGTCTTATTCCTGCATGATTTATTCCTGTCTTCAAATCCTAACCAAGATGCTCCTCTCCTCCCCCCTGCCATTTACTTTTGCAGCAACTCATGACAAATGCAGGAAAAATTGACCTCCTGTCTCTACATACAGTTTAGAAGGATTCAGCTAGTCAGTATTTAATCACGTGATGTATTAGTAGAAAACATAAAACTTAATTTGGTAGAAAGGCAAAATGAGCATTTGTGCAGGCACTGTGCCTGGCACTTTTGAATTTGTTCAAGCAAATGAAGTATTTCTCACAGAAAATTATTGCAATTACTTTTTGTTATACACATTTATTTCCTTTGTGTAGAACAAGGTCAATGGTGACACTTTAGGCTAAGACTAGAAGCACACAGTGCTATATAATATAATGACTGCAATATATTGAGAGGATAAAAAATTTGATGGGAGTGCTTCTTTAATATAGTATGTGGCGCATGGCAGTGGCGGACCGTGACCCTGGAGGGCCCTGGTGCAGCAGCAGCTGGTGAGGAGAGGGGGGAGAAGGTGCTAGTGAGCGTTGGTGAGGAGCGGGGGGCGGTTGATAGTGAACGTCGGAGAGGAGCGGGGGGGGATTGTGGGTGCGCTATTGGCAGTCGGCGAGGATCGGGGAGGGGGGGTTTGCTGTGGGTGATGCAGCTCTTACCTGCTGCGCCAAGCCGCGCTTTGAAGTCCTGGGAGCTGGGGCGGCAGAGGAGAGGAGGGGCTGGATCAGCCAGGGGAAGCAGGAAGCTTCCCTCAGTTACCCTCCTCTCCTCTGACACAGGGTCACGGGGGTCGGCTGGAGGCCCCCCCTGCCGGCTTGATGGGCCCCCTATCCGGTCAAAGCCCTGGTGCAGCTGAACCAGCTGCACCACAGTAGGTCCGCCCCTGACACATGGGGTTATTAAGCAGGGATGTGATATCTTGATTCAGTGATACTTTACTCTGAAAAATTAAGAGCATTCTGCCCCTTACTATGTTTTGTCAGTGTAAATAAAAAAGTACAGTATCACACACAGTATGCATTTCTTCACATTCACTGACATCAAACATAGATCTGAAAATGGTGAGGATTTGAAACATAAAGTATAATGATATTTTTCCTTATGTTTTGAATCCATATCAAGTTGTAGAATCTTTTTAGTCTCTATAAGGTGCAACTCATTAACCATTTCATGATGTTTATGTACATCATAGGTTGCTTCCCACTCTTTGATCCATCATCCCCTGCACATCTCAGCTGATATCATCAGCTGAGATGTGTATCTAAAAGTACCGTCACACGGAAGATATCGTGAACAATATCGCTCAAACGTCACGGGTTTGGAGTCATTCAAGCAACATCGTTAGAACGTCATTGCGTGTAACACCGAGATATGACTACGATAAATCGTTGGATCGTTGAGCGCAGATTTGAGAACATGATCTCAAATCAGACGATCCATAATCAGCCAACCTGCTGCATAGCTCTGTGTGACACCGCGATAATGATGTCGTTCATGACTTCGCCGATTCACATCACTAAGCAAGTATCGTTCGCTGAGTTGTACGAACAATACCTGCTCGCTGGATCGTTGGTGCTTCGTGCACGATATCTAGGCGTGTGACATCTCCCCAACGATCTCTAAATGGTATCCTAACGACCGAGATCGTTACTGAGAACGTTTCAACATTGAAGCGTGTAACGGTACCTTAACAGCACCAATCAGATCCGTGATCTGATCGGCGCTGTTAACCTTTTATCCCATGTTGTAGAGGTTAGAGCCTGACTGATTAATTTAGTGTGTGGACAGGAGTCTTTTATACAGGTGACAATTCAAAGCCCCATCACATATAGCGAGATCGCTAGCAAGAGGTTTTGTGACGCAACAGAGACCTCGCCAGCGACCTTGCTATGTTTGACATGTAGCAGCGACTGGGCCCCCACTGTGCCTTCGCCGATTGTTTCGGAATGGCCTGGACCATTTTTGATTATCAGGTTCCTGCTGGGCAGCATTTTTGATGCCTTAACAATGACCTTATTGGCGACTCAGAATTCAGCCTCGTAGGTCTGAGTCGTCAGACTAGCTGCTGCGTGACAGGGTCCCAACGACCGCCAAGGTCGTTATACAGGTTGCCGTATTGTTGCTGCGTCGTTGAGTAGATCTGGCTGTTTGACATCTCACCAGCGACCACATAGCAACGTTCCAGCGATCCTTACCAGGTCGTATCGTTGTCGGGATCACTGTAACGTTGCCAAGTGGGACCCTAAGACAGCTGTCTTTAATGCAGCTATTGAGTTGATTAGGCACTTCTAACTGGTCTGTAGGTGCCAGAATTCTAATAGACGGTAGGGGATCAAATACTTATTTCCACTGCATAATGCAAATTAATTTGTATAATTTAGACAATGTGATTTTCTGGATTTTATATTTGATATTCTATCTCTCACTTTTAAATATAACCTACTGTTAAATTTATAGACTGTTCATGTCTTTGTCACATACAAAATCAGCAAGGGATCAAATACTTATCTTCCCAATCCCATCACCAAAACAGTTGTCTGTAGCACATATTTCCCTGTAAAGGGAGATATTGTGATAACATTATGGAAACTGTCAGGACCCTATAGTTGTTGAAAATAAAGGTGCTGCTGAGCTGTTTTAGCACTGTATCCCTTCGGTTTTTCTCGGCACAGTGGTGCTCATGGATGCTCCAGCTGTGCAGGAAACTATAGCACAGATTTTTTTCATTTCAGACTACAAGCTCAGCTGTTTTTTGTCTTTATACCCAGCATTAGCAAAAGCTTTTCGTGTAGATACGTACAGCAAACAAGGACCTCTGTAGATAGGTAAACCAAAGTGACATATGGCTCCAGAAAGAATACCATCATTTGTAATTCAGTCCAGCTGAGCTCACATGGAGGTGCTGCTAATTGCCATAGGCCTGTTTGCCCAGTCTCAGACTGTAGCCCTCCTCCTCTTAGCTGACTAGAACTGAGGTCATGTTTAGTTAGTGCGAACCTGACTGCAGTCACATAGGCACTTTCCCCAGAAGGAAAAAGAATAATCCCTGCTGACCACAGGCTGCCAGCTGAACATCTGCACTTGTTGGCGATGTCTATCTGAACTGTAGTGCTCTTATTCTTATGACAGCTTAGTCATATTTACCCTGGGTTAGAAGGAAACTATATTATGCCTCTTGATCGCTAGCATCTTTCTAAACTAAAACAAAAGTCTCTTTCTAGATTTTATTCATCTTGAAACTGTAAACTCTTTCAGTCCTCCTGCACGTCTGAGGTGGACAGGTTACTGCCATCTCCTCCTTGTGTTCTGATGAACCACTTGACTCATCTGATGAGTAGAAACTCCGCAGGCACATAATATTGGCCTAACAGAATAGTGTAACGAGATCACCCTATTAAAATCTGACTTTTAAGACCAATTTTAAGACTTTTGCGCACACAGCTGAAACTACCATAGCTCATCTATTCAGAATATTGTAATATTTAAAGGGAACCAGAAAAAAGGATAATGGCTGATCAATGCTTTAGGATACCGCAATATTATTAGTCACTGTTCTCGGCTATGTGTCTTTCATGTTTGTTACATAGTAAGGGACATATGAGTTATGAGTTTTTTTTAATATATACCCTGTAAGCATGGTTAGAGGCAACTGATCCATCACATGAAGTGTTAGTATATTTTTAATCTAGGATATTTGCTATATTTTTTTTATTTTCGATTGGGGATACAGTAATATAGTAGTTTTCTAAATTATAGCAATCCAATATGGCTAACCAGATAATTCACTGTTTTTGGTATAAATTATATTACCACATGTCAAACCGTTTACCAGTTGGTGCAGTAGATTCTTAGAAAACCCATAGACTCTGCATTCATGATCTGCATGTTTTTGAGTCTGTGTAGCAGAATAATTAAATGAAAGACAGTGTGTTCAAAATAATAGCAGTGTGGAGTTCAATTAGTGAGGTAAATCACTAATGAAGTAACAGGTGTGAATCAGGTGTCCCTTATTTAAGGGTGAAGTCAGTATATGTTATACAGTACATGCATTTCTCCTTGAAAGCCTGAGAAATATGGGTCGTTCGAGACATTGTTCAGAGGAACATCATACTTTGGTTAAAAAGTTAATTGGAGAAAGCAAAACTTATAATGAAGTGTAGACAATGATAGGCTGTTAAGGTAAGATGATCTCCAATACTAGGAAATGCAGTGGCGTAACTTCAGGCCTCAGGGCCCCGATGCGAAAGCTGCAACGGGGCCCCCAATTATTGCAAATCTTTAGTAGTATTAGTCTTTTTCTATGGGCCAAAGGGACTTTTGGGGCCCCCTAGGCTGCAGGGCCCGGGTGCGATCGCAACCCCTGCACCTATTGTAGTTACGCCCCTGAGGAAATGGAAAGCCAGAGGAACATGGAAGAAAACAGAAGACTACCATTCGAATGAATCAAAGAATAGCCAGAATAGTAAAGGCTCAGCCAATGATCAGCTCCAGGATGATCAAAGACAGATCAAGTTACCTGTGAGTACTGTGACAGTTAGAAGGTGCCTCTGTGAAGCTAATATATTAGCAAGATGTCCCCGCAAAGTCCCACTGTTAAAAAAAAAGATATTTACTAAAGTGGATATAATTTGCCAAATTCAATCAACTGGCCTAAAGACAAAAGGAGAAACATTTTGTGAACTGAAAAAAGTAAAATTGTTCTTTTGGGTCCAAGGGCCGCAGACAGTTTGTCAGATGACCCCAAAACTCTGAATTCAAGCCACAATACACTTTGAAGAAAGTGAAGCATGGTGAGGCAAGCACCATGATATGGGCATGTTTCACTTACTATGGTGCCGGGCCTATTTATCGCATACCAGGGATCATGGACCTGTTTGCATACAACAAAATACTTGAAGAATTTATGCTGCACGCTGAAGAGGAAATGTTTCAACAAGACAATGACCCTAAACACACCAGTAAATGAGCAAAATCTTGGTTCCAGTCCAACAACATTGAGGTTATGGAGTGGCCAGCTCAATATCCGGACCTTAATCCGATAGAACACTTGTGAGGTGACATAAAAAATGCTGTTTCTGAGGCAAAGCCAACAAATGCAAATAAATTGTAGTATGTAGTCAAAGCATCCAGGCTGGAATAACAGTTGACAGGTGCCAATAGTTGGTTGACTCTATGCAATCTAGAAGTGAAACAGTTCACAGGGTGTTACCAAGTAGCAGCAGCAGGGCATGTGTATACAGGAAACGAAAGATGAGATTTGTCATGTTTTGCAGGATAGAGCTGTATATATAGAAGAGATAAAAGAAGTGGTGTACTGTAGGATGAGGCTCTATATAAAGGAGGTTGAGAGGAGTTATGTACTGCAGGTGGGGGCTGTATCTAGAGGGCTGAGAGGAGCAATGTACTGCAGGGTGGGACAGTATAAAGAGGAGAATGAGAGCAGTGATGTTCTGCAGAATGGGGCTGTATAAAGAGGGGCTAAAAAGGATGATGTACTGACAGAGAGACTGAGCAGAGTGATATTCTGTAGGATAGGGCTGTACACAGAGAGACTAAGGTGAGTGATATTCTGCAGATTTACAGCCACACACAAGAAAGGGGATGGCATAAAATTCTTTATACATTTGATCATACTATGAGGATCAAATGAACAGGGGAGATGTTATCATTCTAAAAATTTTTGAGCAGGACCTTCCAAAATGCTCCTCATAACCTCTTCAAATTTATTTCTATGGGTATGTGCACACAATGCCCTTTTCCAGCTGAAAAACCGCCCATGAATGAACATAGTACACAGAGCTTTTTGAGAAGGTTTTGGAGCAAAATCTGAAAGGGACCTGAGTGGAAACGCTTTAAGGGTACATATGCGCACACGGCTTCTTTTTCAGGTAGATTCTAATGGAAAATGCGCCTAGACGAGCCCTATAAAATGAATATAAAGAACAGCAATGTCAAAAACGACATACTGATTTATACCACTTTTTATAACTTCTTCAGGGTTTTGAAAGACTGAAGAGAATAAAACAGGTAACATGGTCATTCATCGTCAGTGGCGTAACTTGAAGCTCATGGACCTCGATGCGAAAGCCTTAACGGGGCGCCCAATTACTGCTAATCTTTAATAGCATTAGTCTTTTTTTATAGGCCAAAGGGAATTTGAGGACCCCCTAGAGTCCAGGGCCTGGGTGCGTTTGCAACCCCTGCACCTGTTGTAGTCGTGCTGATTTCTATACAGTGAAAGACATTTTCATGAAACCTGTTCGCCTCAAAAACATGGTGGCTCTCCGGCATCTAAATAACGTCATGTGCACATGCCTTATGGGAAATCCAATTTGCTGTCCATATTAGGACTTTTTTTGAGCTTTCTATTCCTGAAGACGATTTGAAAATGTCAGATGGTAAAAAAGAAAGTGCATGTTACTGTACTTCTTTGAAGAAGGTCCTGAAGGAAACCTCTCCAAACTAGGCACTGTCCAATCACAAGGTTGCAAAAAACATTTAGTAAAAAAAACTCTTCCAAAACTTCTTAAATACTTAAAAAAAAATTTTTTTAGAAACTCCTCCATAACCCTTTCACTCCCCAGCCTGTTTTGCCTTCCTGACCAGGCCAAATTTTTAAATTCTGAAAAATGTCACTTTATGTGGCAATAATTCTGTAACACCTCAATATATCCCAGTGAATCCGAAGTTGTTTTTTTCATGACATATTGTACACTACAGGTTAGTGGTAAATTTAGGTGGATATGATTTGTGTTTATTTCTGAAAAAATAAAAAACCTGACAAAAAAATTTGGAAATTTCACAATTTTTAAACTATATAACAGAAAATTCCCCAAAGTGACACCATACTAAAATCTGCACCCCTCAAAGTGCTCAATACCACATTCAAGATGTTAATTCACTCTTTAGGTGCATTACAGGACTTTAAGCGAAGTTGAAGAAAAACATGAAATGTTACTTTTTCCCACAAAAATGTAGCTTTTTCCATTGTTAATTTTCGTAAGGGTAACAAGGACCATGCTATTTCTTTTGCAATTTCTCCTGAGTACGCCGATAAACCAAAAGTGGCGGGAAACTACTATTTGAGTGCACAGCAGGACTAAGTAGTGAAGGAGCACCATTGGACTTTTAGTGTGCAAAATTGACTGAAATAGATAGCAGATACCATGTTGCATTTGTCCCTTACAAGTAGGGATGGGCGAATCTACTCACTAGGACTCGTTACTCGGCGAGTAGTAAGGGACTCGCAGGACTCGGTACTCTGCGAGTTTCCCAGTGATTACTCGCACAAGTCCAATGCAAATCAATATCAATCCTAGTTTTGTCAGAAACGCTGACAAAACTAGGATTGCCATTGTTTGCATTAGACTCGGCTACTGTGCCAGTGATAGCAGGGAAACTCGCAAAGTAACTGCTGTTTCTTTGCGAGCCGAGTCCAGCTGTCTTCTCTGTGCAGCTCCAGGGTCCTAGAGCCCGCATGCTGCCTGATGTAGCAGTGCTGAGATTGTTCTCAGTCTGCTCATCCGTGTGCATAGACATCTATATCTATGCACAGGGGATGTAGCAGAGAGGACATCGCGTTTTGGACTGCGTCGGACGGAAGAGGATTTTTTTAATTAAAGATGGAGTCCCTAATGGCTTTTTTTTTATTTCAAATAAAAAATTTTCTCTGTGTTGTGTTTTTTTAACCCTTTATTGGAGATTCTTAGTGGCTGGGTCAAACGTGGCCTGACATTAAGAATCTCGGGCTTAATACCAGCTTGTATAACAAAGCTGGTATTAACCCCTTTATTACCCAGCGTGCCACCGCCACCAGGGCCGCTGGAAGAGCAGGGTTCAGCGCCAGAGGATGGCGCTTCAATGAACGCGCCATCTTCTGGGGCGGCTGCGGGCTGCAATTTGCAGCGGCGGGTGCCCAGAAAGCTTGGGCATCCCTGCGCTGCGGATTCCAGCCCCCAGCTGCTTAGCTGTACCTGGCTAGACATAGAAATTGCGCGGAGCCCCACGCATTTTTTTTTTATTATTTAATGAATTTCAGAGTCAGAGGCTCAGAGTCAGAGTCTCGGAGTCGGAGTCTCCTCAGAGTCGGAGTGTCGGAGTCGCCTCAGAGTCGGAGTCGCCTCAGAGTCGGAGTCGCCTCGGAGTCGGAGTCGTCTCGGAGTTGGAGTCGTCTTGGAGTCGGAGTCGTCTCGGAGTTGGAGTCGTCTCGGAGTCGAGTCGGAGTCGGAGTCGTCTCGGAGTCGGAGTCGTCTCGGAGTCGGAGTCGTCTCGGAGTCGGAGTCGTCTCGGAGTCGAGTCGGAGTCGGAGTCATCTCGGAGTCGGAGTCGTCTCGGAGTCGAGTCGGAGTCGGAGTCGTCTCGGAGTCGGAGTCGTCTCGGAGTCGGAGTCGTCTCGGAGTCGTCTCGAAGTCGGAGTCGTCTCGGAGTCGGAGTCGTCTCGGAGTCGGAGTCGTCTCGGAGTCGGAGTCATCTCGGAGTCGGAGTCGGAGTCGTCTCGGAGTCGGAGTCGTCTCGGAGTCGGAGTCGTCTCGGAGTTGTCTCGGAGTCGGAGTCGTCTCGGAGTCGGAGTCAAAAAAATGCGTGGGGCTCCGCGCAATTTCTATGTCTAGCCAGGTACAGCTAAGCAGCTGGGGGCTGGAATCCGCAGCGCAGGGATGCCCAAGCTTTCTGGGCACCCCCCGCTGCAAATTGCAGCCCGCAGCCACCCCAGAAGATGGCGCGTTCATTGAAGCGCCATCCTCTGGCGCTGAACCCCGCTCTTCCAGCGGCCCTGGTGGCGGTGGCACGCTGGGTAATAGATGTTAGGGCCAGCTTTGTATTATCAGCTGGCCCTAAGCCCGAAATTTATGGCGGTCACGCCAATATTAGACATGACCGCCATGAATTTCTATTAAATTGTTTTAAAAAAAACACAACACAGAGAAATTTATTTATTAGAAATAAAAAAAAGCCATTAGGGACTCCATCTTTATTTAAAAAAATCCTCTTCCGTCCGACGCAGTCCAAAACGCGATGTCCTCTCTGCTACATCCCCTGTGTATAGATATAGATGTCTATGCACAGGGAATGAGCAGACTGAGAACAATCTCAGCACTGCTACATCATCTCTGTGCACAGACATTCATGTCTGTACACAGGGAATGAGCAGACTGAGAACAATCTCAGCACTGCTACATCAGGCAGCAGGCGGGCTCTAGGATCCTGGAGCTGCACAGAGCAGACAGGACTCTTC
>JARQOC010003865.1:0-13539 GCA_033576535.1 Allobates femoralis | reverse complement strand
AACGCACCCTCTTTACACGCCGCCACAAGGTGCGCTACGCCACGCTACATCTATAGCTAGCTACATCGCCGGGTGTCTCAAGTAGCCAGCTGTAGCTCATTTACACACCGCTATAACCAGCTACTATGGGCGGACCTGGTGCAGCAGGGACAGCACATAGGCGTGCCACATTTGTGGAGTACGAGCCGTCCGTACGCTGATAGGACGTAGCAATAACATCCTGATTGGGCAGCCAGCGCAGGAGGCTGATTAATACATGACGCCCGAGCAATTGTGTAGTGTGACTGGTCAGCTCCTTAAATATGCCTCCCTATGCAGCGACTACCAATCGTCATGCAGCAGCTTCCTCCAATGATCGCTGAAGGGGGCGCGGAAACCCGGAGCCAGGGTCACGCCTTAGCTACATTGCAGCAACATCGCAGGCTGTCCAGAGTTCCCTTCCGTTGCTATCTTTACACGCCGATACAGCTCGCTACCATCGGCGATGTAGCCATCAGTTTTCGAGCAGAGCTAGGAAACAGATGTATCTGTTGCCGGCTGTAGCGTCACGTCTTCAGACGCCGCTACGACGGGCTACATTGGCGCTACAAGCTACATTTGTAGCCTGTAGCGGGATGTATCCAGCCTGCCGTCGCGGCGTGTAAAGGTACCATTACAGAGCAACACTAGGAAATGACCCCGACGCCGTTTCGTGGCTATGCAAGCTGCATTAGCCACTTCATCTTAAATGCACTAATATCTGAGTATCTACTCTCCTTCGTATGTTTTTGATTCTCCCTGCAGAGTGTATTTGGGAGTAATACTTTGCAGCCTTATGATCAGTCTTTTCAGCATTTTTCTCAGATGTCATCCGAGACTGTCCCATGATTTCCACACACTCATACACTTGAATGGGTGCTCGCCATCCAAATGGCGCTACCTCTCACAGCATACAATGCTTTTTTTCATGACAATTTGGCATGACAAAAAAAGCTAGATGGTCACTGCCCCATAGAATAACATTGGACCAAGCGCTATCCGACAAAACACTTGGACTCGTCGGAGTTATATGCTCATGTGAGCGAGCCCTTAAAGGGAACTTCACGAACACCATATCCTATAGTCTGACTGTGATCACACAGGTCCAGGGCTCGTTACAGTTTGGTTATCAAAGTTCTTTCTTTAACCAGCTGTGTCCCTGTGTGTCCATTTGGACAGATACACGGGTACATCTACTAGAAGCAAATAATATAATTCCCATTAAATTTCTACAAAAAGTGTTCTTGAAAATTGTCTGAATTGAACATATTTCAAAATATTGTAACTATTCGTTCCACTAAATTTTGAGTTTATTTGCTGAGACTGGAAAACCCCTTTATCCTCGGTATAAATTATTTTTCTAAAGTGCATGCTTCTTAAGAGATAAAACTATAAAGGGAGCCATAATGCAGAAATCCCCATCTAGTCTGTCATTGGCACAGGGAAAGTAAGATAAGATATTTCACACTGAGAGTCTCATGTGCTTTTCCAAATGAAACTCTAATTTTCTCTTAAAACAATTTCTGCATTGACAAATGACTTCACTGAAAAAGAAAACTGGTTGCTTTCCACTCTTCACATAAAGCAAGGCGTTATATACATCAGTGAACTAAGGCTATGTTCCTTTTTTGCAGTAAAAATACAGTGAACGCATCACTTAAATGGATTCCCAGCAAAGTCAATGGGTTTCCAATTTTATTGTTCAATCTGTGCTTTCATGACCTGGTGCATTTTTTCCCTTTAAAAGTGATCAGCAAGGGGCGTGGCCTGGCCATGGAGAGGAGAGGAAGCTAAGACCGCAGCTCCTGCTCCCCACGCCGGTAAAATCTCATCACCAGCCACAGCAGTGACGGCCTGGGCACCCGCCTGGGCCCCCCGGTGGCTGGGGCAACCAACATCCAGCGCTACCTAAGGAGCGCGGACAAGACAAAGGCGACCCGCTCCACCAGCAAGATGGCGGACCACGTGGGACGGCACAGCGGGCAGGAGAGAGCCCGACATCAAACAAACAGAGAGCAAAGTACCGGCGAGGAAAGCGGGGACCGCCCCAGGAGCACAGCCGCACGCCTTCCTCCTGCAGACGCCGGCCGGCACAGTCAAGCTGTTGCCCCGGCAACACAGTCACACACACCGGAGGCCGCAGGAGAGCACCGCGGTCCCCGGAGAGAGGAGGGGAGCCACGCATCTGTCCCCACACTGCCCAACTGCAAAAACACAGCTGCACACCCCGGACGCCACAGCAGGGGATCACTGCAGTCCCCGGAGACATGAGAGGGGCATGCACACACCCCCTCACTGCCAGGCAGGAGACGCAGAAATGAGGCCACACTCCTCTGGGGCTGCGGGGGATCACTGCGGCCCCCAGAGAGGTGAGAGGGACACATACCCACCCCCACACCACCTGGCCGCCGACATAGAAATGAGGCCACACACTCCGGGGGCCGCAGGAGAATGCCTTGGCCCCCAGATGGATGATCGGACCGCACATCCAGCACCGCGCACCACGGGACCTACAGGAGGCACAGCAGCAGCAGAAGAAGGTAACGGGCAAGGGGGGGGGGACCGGCCACATAGGGTTTCCACCCCACAGAGCCCCAATCCCAACAGCAGGAACAATGGGGCCCTGCGGCCCCCAACACCCGGCCCCCTGGGGGACCCACACCCAGCCACAAAGGCCCCATGACCCCCGGGGCCACCCGAGGCCTAGCAACACCCAGACCTCACCACACTCTGCATGGCCTAACACCAGTCCCCCCACATGCCCAGCTACTGAATACCTGATCCACAGGGCACCCCCGCAGGCCCCCCCACGACCCAGGCAGCAGACGGGGGGGTTTGGGATGACCTGAGAATCCCTACCAGAGAGGAGATGGAAGGCTACCTCATCAGACTGGAATCCTCATTCAGGGCAGAGGCAGCGACTCTGAGGGGCGAGTGCCAGCAACTTGCTAGGAAAGTCGACTCCTATGAAACCACCATAGTAGAGCTAACAGGCCGCCTAATATTCCTGGAACAGCAGGTCTCCCTCCAAACGTCAACATCTGACCACATACTGGACCTAATGGAGGACCTGGAGAACCGTGATAGAAGAAATAATATCAGGGTTCGGGGTCTTCCAGGATCCATCCCCGCCAGAGATTTAGACACCACACTCCGGGGGTTTCTCAACTCCGTCCGCAACAAACCTGAAAACACCCCCCTGGAATTCGACAGGGCACATAGAGCTTTAGGCCCCCCCCACCAGAAGGCGCTAGACCCAGGGACATAATTTGCAGAGTCCACAATTTTAGAGCCAAAGAGGATATCCTAACAAAGGCGCGGAGCCAAGAAACCTTACAATTCCAAGGCAACCCGATCCAGCTCATGCAGGACCTGTCCCGCCGCACTCTCCAGAAACGCAGAGCCCTCAGACCACTATTGGAGGTGCTCCGCAGAAGCAATATCCCATACTCATGGGGCTTCCCGTTCCGCCTCCAGGTCCGCAGGGACGGTCAGTCACTCTCTGTCTCACACCCGAGGGACATCCCCGTGTTCCTGGAGAGCCTAGGGATCCCTTCCTCTGGAATCCGCATCACGGAGTGGCCCAGCACACAGGGCGAGGGAGCCGAGACCCGAACCCCCAGAGAGCGACGACCACGGCATCAAACGAGAGGGAGGGGCACAGGGGGCAGGGGGCCTGGGAGGAAGGATCCCGGCCATACCAGAAGAAGTTGACTCCCACACAACCCCCGCAACGGCACACACCTGCCGATCTGGTAGAGGCCACTGCACCAGGGAGGCCCCCCACTCAACTGACTAATTTGCCCCTCCATTTTAACCCATCAATTTGCCTCTCAATTAGCCTTCAATAGTGCCTTTATTCTGCCTCTCAATTTGCCTTTTCCCTCATCCATCGAATTACAGACTAGGGGTGCTTTCACATCGCGACTTTGTCGGATCCATGGCTGTCCGTTGCAAAACGGACAGCCACGGATCCGATTTGACCCCCCCATGTTGTCCTGTGGGGGTCGGGCCGGGCTTGGCCTGGGCGGCGCCCGGTTTCGCGGGATCCGATCTGCATCCGGTTATTTGCTGGGCCAGGGGTCGGAATCCGCTCCGACCCTGGGCGCAGAAAGGGGTCAGGTCCCGCGGGGTCGGGTGGTGGTGGGGCCGGGCCCAGCCCGTGGCCTCTAGCATGGGGGTCAATGAGCGCAGGCCTGGGGAAACGGCTGATCTCCCTCCGAGCCCAACTTCGCTGTGCTGAACATGCTCAGTGCACTAGAGTTGCTCCAGCCCCTCTAACCGCACTTTTGCGGTGCATTGCGGAGGCGCGGCTGGGTAGAAGAATGGGCTTGAGATGGGGATTCTTTACTCCTGCGGAATGGGCCTCCCCCTGTGGTGTCCTTTCCTGGGTGCGGGGTCCTACAAAAAGTGGGATCCTGCGGACGGAGAGGGAAAGGGGAGGAAGGAAGGAAAAGGGGAGGGGGGAGGGTAGGAAGGAAAGAGGGGAGAAGAGAAGGGGAGGGAGGAAGAAAAGGGGGAAGGTGAAAGAAAAGGTCGTCATGTGAAAGTGCCCTGACATGTCTTGTAAGGCTGGCCTGTCACTGCGGGGACTCCACCCCCCCCCCTTCCCGCGTGCCGGGAACGGGGGAGACCCCAGAACAAACACTAATCCTCCACCCATAGTTCCCCCCCAACAGGCTCTCCTCCGGGCCTTGACGAGCGGGCCGGACGGACGAGGAACTGCAGTGTGAGTCCAGCTAAACCAAAGTATTGATTTGCCTTTTGATTTGCCTTTTTTGATTTGCCTCTTGAATTGTCTTCTGGGCATTGTTCACACATAGCGTTCTTAGTGCGCTTCCCTCTTTTTTTTTTTTCTCTCCCTCTTCTTTTGCTTTTTTTCTGCGCGAGTGCTCCTCTTGGCGTGCTAGCTTACGCGGAGAGGCGCAAAAGAGACCCCGTATGGATATGCGGGTGCACCTACAAACAGCGTGCTTTAGCATGTTACTTCTGCAGGGAAGTCGCGGGGGGGGGAACTTCTCTTCCCTCCTCCCCTTGGTCGCATAAGTTGCGGCCCCATCTGATTTAGAGGGTCGCTACGCGCTGCGGAGTCGGATGCGGGGAACGCTGGGGACGGCGGGGACTTTTATGCTTGCCTGTCCACCGGGTGCTCGGGGGCCCTGCTGCTCCCGGCGGCTGGGCGATAGGTGAGTGGGGGGGTTGCCGCTGTTTCTAGCACGCTCGGCATCCTACACAAACGATTTTGCGGGGTGGGGGGGGCGCTGCGGGATCGGGTGGGGCTGCGGCGTAGGCTGCAGAGGGGGGGGATCTACCTCCACCCTGTGGCGCCAGCGCCGACGCGTTCCCGCTGGGGTTGTGCATGGTCTGAACAGCAAGGAGTAGTCCCAGCGGCTACTAAGGGGCCTAAGGCGGGGGGCGCGACAAAAAGCGGAAGGAACAAACATATTCGTGCCCCTTTTTTCTTTTTTTTATTTTTCCCCCCTCTCTCCCTCCCCCTGCAGGCATACGCTCCCTACCTTGAAAACACAGCCGAGAACAGCGCTGCGTGCAAACAGCAAAAATAAAAGCCCAATTTGCATTGCTGTCAGAGACGCAGGTGCGCGTTGGGGCAAAAGCGTGCGCGGAGGCGCTCGAAGAGTACGCAGAGTGTAAACAAGACCCTAATGTGCCTTTTAATGTGCCTTTTAATGCGCCTTTTGATTTGCCTTTTTGATTTGCCTTTTTGATTTGCCTTTTGACTTGCCTTTTGACTTGCTTTTGACTTGCCTTTTGATCTGCCTTTTAATTTTAATTTGCCTTTTAATTTGCCTTTTAATTTGCCTTTTAATTTCCTTTTAATTTTTTCTTTTAATTTGCCTTTTAATGTGCCTTTTAATTTGCCTCTTAGGGTACCTTTACACACGGCTACATTTGTAGCTTGTCACCAGGTAACTTACTGGTTGCAGTGAAATCATGG
The DNA here is from genome assembly GCA_033576535.1 of Allobates femoralis. Lineage (NCBI taxonomy): Eukaryota > Metazoa > Chordata > Amphibia > Anura > Aromobatidae > Allobates > Allobates femoralis. Next base: position 7,565 of record JARQOC010003865.1, on the reverse strand, counting down.
ATACATGATTCCATTTGTACACAGCAACAAGATAGAACCATGTATCCATGATTTCACTGCAACCAGTAAGTTACCTGGTGACAAGCTACAAATGTAGCCGTGTGTAAAGGTACCCTTAATGTGCCTTTTGACTTGGGCCGGTCTCTCGTTGGGGGGCGGGCCCAACCCGGGGCTGTCGGGGTGGGCCTGGCGGCCCCGGATCGGATCAGCGCACAGAACCGGGGGGCCAATATGCCCTCCGATCCGGTGTGCTACTGCGCACGGCTGCCGACGCTGGTGGATCCGGGCCGTGGTTCGCGGGGTTTTGGCCACGGCCCTGAGACGGCTGCGGTGCGGCCGCAGGTGCCGGGTCGCCCCAGACTGGAGCAATCCGGCCCCATAGGCTCCCACATTAGGGAGCGCCGGGTTGCCCGGGTCCGGGCAGACCCGGACGAGCTCGGGTGGTCCGGGAACGGGCAGTTAGGGGGGGGTATTCCCCTCCCGGACGCGGGGCCGCTGCGAGTGGCGTTTATGCGTCCGGGGGGGGGGAGCTCTGAGTTCTCCCGGTTTGTCCCGGATGGGTGGAGGCTGGGTGGCAGAGAGCTGCCGCCCGGCTTCTATCCGGCCCCATAGTGCGCGGGGGGCCCAAGATCCGGTCCGGGGCTGTCCGTGTTGCGCGGGCGGCCCCGGACGGGTCTGTCCCGCGGCGCGGGACCGGCCATACCTGTTAATGTGCCTTTTAATCTGCCTGTTAATCTGTCTATTAATATGCCTGCTATTTCTCTTCTTAATGTGCCTTTTAAACTACCTGTTAATTTGCCTTTTAAAGTGCCCTCTCAACTTACCTCCTACCTTGCCTTTCAACTCACTCCCTACCTTGCCCCTTAATTTGCCTTTAATTTGTCACTGAATCGGTCCTTTAATTTAATGTGGCCCACAAGCCGTCTCCCAGCTTGCCATGCAGGGGTGGGGAAGCACTGGCGCGTATTCCTTCCCCCCTCCCTCTTTTGCGGTTGTCCGGGTTACAGAAAGCTGGACACTCGCGGAAGAGCTCCAGGACACCGAGCAACATTGGTCAAACTGTGGTGCGATAAAACTACGCATTGCAGGTGCCCTGGTCCCGCGCCAGTGCGCCCACACCCTAACTCACCTCCTAAACTGCGCGCGAAACCAGCCGCCAATTATGCCCCGCAACACGTGAGAAACCAGGCTGCCAAACCCCTTTCCCTCCCCACACCTGACACACCACTACGTGGCACAACCTCGGCAGTCACTGTTAATTAGCCACCGTGATATCACCACAACACCCTGAGACCCCGGCGTGGGGAGACTCCACTCTGCTAGGAAAGGCTAACTACCCCAAAGGGGAGCCGCACTCTGCTGGCAGGTGCAGCAGTTCCAAGAGCGACCCCAACCACACCGCTGACTCCACGCTCGGAGTTGGCACCCTTCCCCGCGAAACTCCACCACCCATCACCCCTTCCCCTTCCGACCACACACCCTCCACACTCTCCCACACACACCACCACCCCCACCCCCACATCCGGGTCCCATGGCGACACAACGGGGGGCCCCAGCCCAGCCATCGAAACTAGCTACTCATAGAATGACCAGGAAGTCCCCCAACAGCAAGGCCACCCTAAACATCGGAACCCTCAATGCAAGAGGACTCAATACCCCCAAAAACGCTCCCAAATCCTCTATGACATGAACAGAAGGTGGACCCAGCTCATACTTCTCCAGGAGACACACTTTAAAACAGGGTCCATACCCAACCTAAACAACAAACACTACCCGACATGGCTACACAGCACCAACCCCGACTCTAGATCGAGGGGAGTATCAATCGCGATATACAAAAACCTGTCCCACACAGTTCTCGACTCCCAGATCAACCCAGGGGGGAGATATGTGTTCCTCAAACTACGAGTGACCAACACTATCTTAACAGTGGTCAATTGGTACCTACCCAGCAGAGACCAAACTAAAGTTGGGAGAGCCCTTCTGATCCGCCTCGCTGACTTTGCCGAGGGGACAACGATAATCGGAGGCAACTTCAATTTTACAATAGACCCCACCTGTGACTCCACATCCGGGAGAAGCACGATCCCGACCAGACGGCTGAAAGCCTTCAAAAAGCTCCTCCATACTCTCCAGCTGGTAGACATATGGCGGATCCTTAATCCCCAAGGTAGAGACTACACCTACTATTCACACGTACATAACTCTTACAGTCGCATAGACATGTTCCTAGTAGGCCACCATGCCCTCACCTGGGACCCATCTGCCACTATTGGTGACCTATACCTGTCAGATCACGCCCCGACGTTCCTAACCCTAACCTTACCAGACTCGACCCAGAAACCATGGACCTGGAGACTTAACGACAATCTCCTAAAAGACAATGTATGTCTGACAGATCTGAAAAACGACATAGAGACATTCTCCCAGGTCCACATCCCAGACCCGACACCCCAGCCCCTCAAATGGGAGGCCTGAAGAGCTACCTGAGGGGAACCTTAATAAAAAAAGGGACTAGACGCAAAAAGATGCGATCAGAAATGATCACAAACCTCCTCTCACGAATCCACAGCCTGGAGATGACATATAAGAAGACCCTAGACCAGGAGGCCCTAGCCAAGCTAGTCCTGAAACGACAAGAGCTCAAAATAATCCTAGATCAGAAATTCAAACGACAGATGGAGAGGTCAAGGTGTTACTTCTACAGGGCGGCGAACAAGTGCGGCCGACCATTAGCCCGCCTACTACACCCTAGGCCAAACTGCACATACATACCTAAGATCAGATCATCGGGTGGCAAAGACACACACAACCCGACAGAGATATTGCAGGTGTTTCGATCATACTACAAAGATCTATACAACCTCAAAGGCCGATTCTCAGACATGCCACCCGAGAACCTCCTCAGAAGGACTCAGGAATACATTACCTCCACAGCACTCCCCCCTCTCGAAGCAACAGACATCGAGGCCCTTGAAGCTGAGATCACAGAACAAGAGATACTGAAGGCCATAAACTCCTCGCCAACTTCTAAATGCCCGGGACCCGATGGGTTCACCCCGACATTTTACAAAACACTCCAGAAACAATTACTGCCCCAGATGCAGGCTACCTTCAACTCAATCTCGGCTGAAACAAACTTCGCCCCACAATCCCTAGAGGCCCACATTAGTATCTTACCCAAATCAGGGAGGGACCCGAATTTAGCAACCAACTACAGACCTATCTCCCTACTAAATATGGACATAAAACTGTATTCGAAGATCCTGGCAGACAGACTAGCACCCCTTCTCCCCTCTATTATCAACATGGACCAGGTGGGCTTTGTCAAAGGACGCGAAGCTAGGGACAACACAATCAAGACCCTACTCCTCATAAATAAGGCAAAACTACAAAAGGTCCCCCTCGGCCTACTATCAATTGATGCTGAAAAAGCCTTTGACAGAGTCCACTGGGGTTTCATGAAGGAGGCACTTATACAGATTGGCCTTGGCCCCAAATTTCTACACAAATTGCTTTCCCTTTATTCCGCTTCATCAGCCAAGGTCCGAGTTAATGGCTTCCTGTCGGCCCCGTTCACGATCAACAACGGAACCCGATAGGGGTGCCCCCTATCCACCCTCCTCTTCGTGGTGGTCATAGAACACCTGGCAAACGCCATTAGAGGAAATAATGACATCAACGGTCTCCAGACTGGCCCGTACCACCACAAGGCGGCCCTATATGCTGACGATCTCCTCCTCTACATCTCCCAACCACGGATCTCGATACCTTGTATCCTACGAGAGTTCGAGACCTTTGGCTCCTTAAGCAACTTTAAAATAAATTTCTCCAAATCAGAGGCATTGAATATATCTCTAGCCGCAAAAGATGTATCTTCCCTAAAATCAAGCTTCTCCTTTAAATGGAAAGATGAAAGCATTAAATATCTAGGAGTACATACACCACAGAGACTTCTTCTCCAAATTACGCTCTCTGATAGGGAAATTCGTGTGGAAAGGAGAGAGGCCAAGGGTTCACAGAAAAATCTTATCCGACTCCCCTGAAACAGGAGGACTGGGGCTACCAGACCCCCACAGATACTTTATAGCGACATCCCTGGTACGGATAATTGACTGGCAATACCGATCCCACTCCAAACCCTGGGTGACCCTGGAACAAGAAGGGGTGAGAGTCCCCTTACGGTACCTCCGATGGCTTCGCCCCCTAGACCTGCAACAGATTGATATCACCTGCAGCCTCACCAAAGACACCATGTGAATATGGCAGTCCTACACCAATGGGACACCAGAGAGGGGGTCACTAAGCCCACTAACCCCTCTCTTCTCAAACCCCGCCTTCCAACCAGGGATGCACAGACACACGTTCCTCTGCTGGACGAGAGCAGAGGACGTCCGCATAGGACACATCCTACACCTAGGTGGAATGCCCCCCTTCGAGACACTTCAACGACACCCGACCCCCAAGCCCCTACAGAGGTTAGAATTCCTCCAACTGCAATCCTACCTCACCTTGACAGCACAGTCAGGCGGGATCAGACAACTCCCCTCCCCTATGGAGGAACTGTTTACACGCGAATCCCCCCCCCACCCACGGAGTCTCCGAGATACACCGTACTATCTTAGGAGAGAAAGCGGCCAACAAACGCTCCTTCCAACTGGCCTGGGAGAAGGAACTGGGGAGAGAGATCTCCCAGCCTGAATGGAATAAAAGCTTCCTATTTACACACAAGATGGTGAACACATGCACAGCCCAGGAAAGAAATTACAAAATACTATATAGGTGGTACCGTGCCCAGACCGCCTCCATGTAATCTTCCCCTCGGTCCCAAGCACGTGTTGGCGATGCGGAACAGAGGAGGGAACCATGCTCCACATATGGTGGAACTGCCCAGCAATCAGGGGCTTCTGGGAAGGGGTTTTCCGAAACTATAATCTCATAACGGGCAAACGATTGGTTGGCAACCCCGAGATTGCCTTGCTATCAGTATACCCAGGGTCAGTATAGAACATTAAAAGGGATATACTACGCTTCTGCATGTCGGCCGCTCGCTCAATCATCCCACGATACTGGAAATCACCAGAAAAGCCACCCATAGCTGACTGGTGCACGGAAATGCTGGACATTTGTCGAATGGAGGAGCTGGCGGCTGACAGCACCGGCTCGACAGACAGATACAATACCACCTGGATGGAATGGATCTTGTTTAAGGATTCCCCCAACTTCAATAAACTATTCCTACAGCAATATTGAGCCTAGGCCACACTACACTGGTAGGAGTCGCAAGGGACCCGGATGTCCCCACCAACACCCCTCTCCCCCAATGCCCCTTCCCCCAGCGATACACCCACCCCCGAACCCCCTATACCCCCTCCATTCACCACTCCCTGTACTCCTTTGTTCCCCCTTGCCTCACTTTAACTTTCTCTTGTTTATTTTATTTTATATTCCTATTTCTTTTTTTTTTTTTGTCTTTCCCTCCTTCTCCTGAACTTCAAACCCGCCACCGCCCCACACTCCCCCACCACCACTGGCCCTTTCGACCCTTGTATACTCCCTCCCCCTTTCCCCCACACGGTACTTCCCCTTCCCCTCCCTCACCCCAACAACATATCCCTGAAGGAAATTTTCCCAGTGTCACAAATGCATATTAACTTACGCTTCATATAATCAATGATTTTTCCCATTGTTATAAATGTATGCCAGATTCCACTCTATGTCGACATTGTGTAACATGAAAACATGCATAAGATGCAGGGGCGGAACTACACTGGTGCAGCTGGTGCAGCTGGGGGCCCTTTCAAGCCTGGAGGGGGGCCCCCAGCCGACCCCCGCAAGCCGCCGTCAAAGGAGAGGAGGGTCAGGCAAGGGAATCAGAGAGCTTCCTGCTTCCCCTGCCTGATCCCGCGCCTCCTCTCCTCTGCTCCTCCGGCCCCTAGCATAAATCCGGCGTGGCTCCCAAGTAGGAGAGCATCGCGCCTGCGGCTCCCAGCGGCTCCCAGCGGCTCCCAGCAACACCCACCCCCCCCTTTCCGGGCCACGCCGACGGCCAGTAGCCCCGCCCCCCCCCCCCCCCCCCCCGATCCTCTCCTGCACCAGGGCCCCGGGGGGTGACGGTCAGCCCCTGATAAGATGTACAACTCTTTCTAATAAAAACTGATTGGATATAAAAGTGATCCGCAAATGCACTGTGTTCCAAATTATTATGCAAATTGGTTTTAAGTGTCATAGGATTTTTTTTTATTATTCAATGAAACCTATTGATGGTATTGTGTCTCAGGGTTCTTTGAAGCACTGAAATTAATCTTAGATATCTGTGATTATTAGTTTGACAGGTGAGCCCAATAAAAGGAAAACTGGGTGTTCCACAATATTATGCAGGCCACAGTTTTCAAGTAACATGGGAAAGAAAAAGGATGTCTCTGCTGCCGAAAAGCAACAAATAGTGCAATGCCTTGGACAAGGGATGAAAATGTGGCACCCTGGCACCCTGGTTGGGGCACCACAGAACTCCTGGTACACAAATGGAGTGGAAACAGCAAGCAGCACTCACAACAAACACAACACCTTTAACACCTGTTTCACCCCAGGCCTCTAGGGGGAGCTCCACTGGTCACCTTGAGGCAGTTCCCCCTATATATAGGGTCCTGGAGGGAGAAACACCAGAGTGTGCAGATGCTAGGAGAGCTGCAGGAAGTGTGCAACCACCGGTTCTGGAGCTGTAATAGGCCCAGACCAGCACACATAGCAAGTGAGAGGCCCTTGCAACTGGGGTCATAGGAAAGGAGAAAGCACCTCTCAGGGACACCAGAGTTACCTTAACTCTCCCTCACCAACCGGTTACTGGAACCGAGCTGTGAGAGCTACCACGCCACCACAGAGAACCAGCGCAACTAACAGGGAGTTTAGCCCCTGTTCACCTGAAGCACATACCAACGAGAGCCCAGGGAAGAGGATAGACGTTGAATCATCCCTTTAATAGTGCCCTCAGTGCAGTTAACCCAGGTGTATCACGTTCCACTGAACGTACAACCCGGTCCAGCAGGATTCCACATCCACCCGACCTCACTAGAAAGACAGAGAAAGGAAGCCTACACACTGCTTGCTGTAAAACTGCAGGAGTGGCAACCTCGTCACCCGGTCCGAGTGTACCTGTTTCCACCAGTAAAGGTACCTAAAAGACTTTGAGTCTCTGCGCCTTATTCCTGGACTTATCCGCAGTATTGCAGCAGCTGCCATATCCCATCAGTGCAGCCTCTGGCCCCGGGGACTCCCGCTCGTCCTGTGGGGAGTGTCCCATCTTGCTGCATTACATCCCCCGGAGGCCTAAGCAGCAGCGGTGAAATCACCGGAACACCCGCAGGTGGCGTCACGACAAGAACATTAACCCCCTTATCTGTTCAGCCATCCCTTATTGATCTGGACCACCGGGCCCCACAGCCGCAGGCGCGGTTCCGTGACAGGAAAAGCAAACGCCTGCGACGTGAAGACCCAGCTACGGTGAGTCAAAAACATTTGATATTTCACAAAAACCTAAGTGTGATCATCGTACTGTGAAGAGATTT
>JARQOC010003864.1:0-13545 GCA_033576535.1 Allobates femoralis | reverse complement strand
TAGATCTCCACTAACAGTGTAGGTATTTCACCCAAGTGTCCCATCCACTCCATAACTTCTTTGATTTTGACACTCGAGTAGGGCGGAGGAATATACATAGCCACTACAGCCATCAGTCGTCCCTGTATCTTTCCCTCCAGTATAACATATTGTCCCTCTGTATCCACACAGGTGTCTATAGCTTCAAACTTAGTGGTCCTAGGGATCAACACAGACACCCCCCTCGAGTATGAGGAGTACACAGAATGATAAGACTCCTGAATTCATCTCTTCTGTACCAGAGCCAGCCTATCTTTCACCAAATGCATTTCCATCAAACATATAATCGACGGTTTCTGGTCCATAATATATTGAAATATAGCCGCCCTCTTATTGACATCATACATTCCCCTCACATTCCAGCCCAATATCTTAATGTCAGCCATTCCATATAACCAACATTTTAAAAGCCGTTCCCCACCATCTAGATTCTGATTCCTCCCTTGAATATTGCACTCCAAACTCTCGCATTCTCTTCTTAACACCAGTAAATTCTCTCCGCTGCTTTTGTACGATTGGCGAGTAGTCTGGGTATATCGCTATCTCTTGACCGTTGTATGTCATGTCCTCCGCATCTCTTGCCTTTCTCAAAATCATGTCTCTATCTCTAAAGTTCAATATCCGGGCCAGGATCGTGCGAGGCTCCGAACCCGGTGGCCGGGGCTGCATCGGGACCCTGTGAGCTCTTTCCACAGCATACACTTTAGTTAGGAATGACTCTCCAATTTTATCTTTCAACCATTGTTCAATGAAACCGGTGGGGTCCCTTCCCTCCACCTTCTCAGGGAACCCCACTAGCCGGAGATTATTCCTTAGTGATCTATTCTCCAAGTCATCATTTTTTGCCAGTACCTCAGCCAGCAGCTTAGTATGTTTGTTGTCAGACTGCTGCAATTGCTGCACTCTATCCTCTGTGGCTCCAACCCTCTCCTCCACCTCAGACATGCGTGCATCAGATTTCTGTAAAGCCACATTAATGCTGGCAATTTCTCCTTTTAATCCCTGAACACTGGTAGCAACAGTGTTCAGAGTCATTTTCATAGATGATACTAAAGAAAACAAGTCCTTCATAGTGGGCTCCTCTGGGATCTCCAGTCCCTGCTGCTGTTCATCCGTCCCCTCCTTCCTCTCTACAGCCTCAGTCCTCACCTCCACCTCTCCCTCGGATCCATTGCCATCCTCCTCCACATGTGCATCTCCCTCCTCTTCACCCACCTCAAGATCTTCACTATGGTGAGCGTACTTCTGCAGCTCCATAGCTGCCGTCATGCGCCTCTGGCAAGCCGCATTCTCCCGCTCCGGTTCCAGGCGGGCAGCGGTGCCATCTTGAGAGCTACCTCCTCCTCCTGCTCCCAGCTCCTGTTGCCGGCGGCGGGGCATAGTCTCGCTCGGGGGGCCTCCGGTTTCAGTCCACTGCTTCCAGGCAGTGTGCTCACCGGTGTAGGGCTTGGTGCAGCTGTTTTAAGATGGGCTAGAAAGGATAATTAAGCGGCGGTCGGCGGGAGCTCTTCTCAGCACGTCCGCTCACATGCTCCGCTAGGCCACGCCCCTGAGTGGAACATTTAAACATCTCAAGGAGCACTGTGCAAGCGATATTAAAATGGAAGGAGTATCAGACCACTGCAAATCTACCAGGACCTGGCCGTCCCTCTAAACTTTCATCTCAAACAAGGAGAAGACTGATCAGGGATGCAGCCAAAAGGCCCATGATCACTCTGGATGAACTGCAGAGATCTACAGCTGAGGTGGGAGAGTCTGTCCATAGGACAACAAACAGTTGTACACTGCACACATCTGGCCTTTATGGAAGAGTGGCAAGAAGAAAGCCATTTCTCAAAGATATCCATAAAAGTCTTGTTTGAAGTTTGCCACAAGACACCTGGGAATAAAAAAAAAAAAATAGTGCGCCACCTGTGGATCTCTCCTGCTTTAAAAGCGGTAGTATTAAGAATAAACTAACCTTTAAAGGTTGTGCCAGATCCGCACAACCAGATTGTGAGTGTAGTTTGTAGCTCAGGCTGCCAGCCTTGGATCTGTAGTGCTCCTGTATCCTCAATCACCTCTGCTCCTGGCCTCGTGCTGTGCACACTCTCACTCCAGGGTTGGATTAGGAATTCCAGGTTGATCCATTAACCCTATCCCGCCTGCAGCTCTGTCACCGCTTTCCCGAAGGGAATTTGTATGATAGAATTCAGATAGAACATGCGGTTCTATAGTAGAGTGCAGGGATAATACGGGATACTTTAATCTTAATCTCCGTAACTTTATTAATAAAAAGCTCCAGACCACAACGCATTTCGACGTACAGACGTCTTCCTCAAGCGGATGAGGAGCTATTAATAACAGACCATTATATACTTCCTCCAACCAATCAACCAATCCCTTTGAACTATATATTGATTTCAACGAATACATGGAGGAAACTCACTGTTAAAAGGCACTTTTTACTACAGGAAATACAAAGAAAAAATAGGAGAATTGAAAATGATGTGATGAACGATCAAGGAGAAAACTTGGAGAAAGAATATATACATGTTAATCCAAAGATGACAAGTAATTTTTATCCATTGCACCATAGGGGTCCACACCTGGAAACCTTTCAGCACTTAGTAATGAAAGAAATTCGAACCTTTAAAAATAACTATAAAAAGGACAATCTTACTAAGGAAGAAAGAATAGCAATGAAAAATTTGAAAGAAAATCACAATCTAGTGATAAAAAGAGCTGTTAAAGGTGGAGGAACGGTCATAATGAGTAGGGAATGGTATTGTAAAAAAGGGAACAACATGTTGGCAGATGAAGAATACTATGAAAAACTACAGACAGATCCGATGAACACCGTCTTTCAGGAGTATGAGAAGATAATTAAAAAGGCCAAGACAGAGGGTGTTTTGAACAAAAAAGAATATCAGTTTTTGAATATAAAGAGATTTGAGAAGTCACACTTTTACTTTCTACCTAAGCTACACAAGAACTCAATTGACCCCCCGGGTCGCCCTATCATTTCTGGAGTGAATTAATTAACGAGTAATTTATCGCACTATATTGATTTATTTTTGCAGAAGTATAATTTAAAGCTGGACTCATATTTGAGAGACTCATCCCAATTAATAGGGCAAATAAAGAGAATCCCTAATATACCAGGTTGTATACTCTTGACGCTAGATGTGAGCGCCCTGTACTCTAATATCCCCCACAATTTAGGGATAACAATAGTAGAACAGTTCCTAAATGAAGATTTGGAGATGAAGGATAAACAAAGAGGTTTCCTATTGGAGGGTATAAGATTTGTTCTTATGAATAACATTTTCACATTTGAAGAATCAATATATAAGCAGATAAAGGGTTGTGCAATGGGGGCTCGTTTCGCCCCCAGTTATGCAGGTCTTTACATGGGGGCTTTTGAAAAAATGGCTATACTTGAGTCCCCGCTTTATAAAAAGCAAATCTTATTCTATAGAAGATTTATAGACGATCTATTTATAATATGGAGAGGGACTGAGGAGGAGGCTCTAGTTTTTACAGAGAACCTGAATAAAAATAACTGGGGTCTTAAATTTACAGTGAATATTTCATGCTCAGCCATTCAATTTTTAGATCTTCTGATTAGTATAGATGAACAAGGAAAGATGAGTACATCTACCCTTTTTAAAAAAGTGGATGTCAATAGCTATCTTAGCTATAAAAGTGGACACCTCCATGAATATGAATATAAAAAAGAGGCAGCAATTTTAAATAAACGTTTTAAAGAAAAGGGATATCCAAAAGGGCTACTGGCTGATGCATATAAAAAATGCAAAGAATTAACACAAGATGATTGCATTAAGAAAATAGAGGATCATCAGAAGGATAAAAGAAGTCCCGGAATAAAAGGAAATACTAAAGAAAAAGAATACAGCAATAACCTTATAACAACATATAGCCAATCACATAAAAACATTTATGGAATTTTAAAAAAATACTGGTTCATCCTAACAGAAGATCCGGTATTATCTAAGTGCATAACTGAGAAGCCAGTAATAATTTTCAGGAAGGGAAGAAACCTGCAGACTATAGTGGCACCAAGTAAATTGAGAAAAGTAAAATCAGTAGAAGCATGTAGGCTGGGCTTACAGAGAGAACCAGGTAGTTCCAAATGTGGCTCTATAAGGTGTAAATGCTGTAAAAGCATAGGTCAGGGTGATAAAACATTTAAATCTAACACAACTAATCAGATTTTTACTATAAAACAATCGTTGAACTGTAGATCAAGTTTTGTAGTATATCTCATAGAATGTCTTTGCGGACAGCAATATGTAGGCAGGACAATACAGAGTATGCAAGCTAGGCTCAACAAACACAGAGCCAATATTAAAAAAGGCTTCATGGCACATAGTGTTTCCTGTCACTACACACAGGTGCATGACAAGGACCCCACTAGTTTGAAATTAATAATAATTGACCAGATCGAAGAAGGGATACATAACAGAATGGCAGCTCTCTGTAAGAGAGAATCGTTCTGGATTTATAAATTGGGTACATTAACACCTGAAGGCCTCAATTTAACAATAGAAAAACCGATGAAGTAGAGGTATCCTTATATGAAAAGAGAAAAAAAAACCAAAACGCTAAATATAGAGTAATGAGTGGATCGGTAGTGAGAGGAGCAATCAATGAGTGGATCGGTAGTGAGAGGAGCAATGGTGATAGAGTTAAGGTGCTACTGTTAATTTAGTGTGTGGTTTTAAATAATTAATTGAAAGAATTGCCTGAGATAAATAATCAACATCTACGGATTATTATTGGAAATATCTGATTACTGACATGATTATAAGACTGACCTGGAAAGGATCTTTTATGATAATTAGTGGGATTACTAAAATAGCCCTGTGAAGCCGTAATAAACTCTAGAATTTATATTTAATTGATTGTATGCACAATCTTGACTTGTAAGGATAAGAAAATTTTAAATAAGTAACCAACTCCTGGAAAAGTAGTGTAATGAAGAAATAAGATAACTGGGGCTAGTAGAATTATTTTATTGTTTTTAAGCTGAAGATTGTGATTATGGGTTCAAAATGATCATTTACGGTAATTCAACAGAAAAATTCATCATATTATTATGCTTATTATTATGCTTAATCGTTTTATTGGTTATGTAACTGATGGTTTTTAATCTTTGTTTAAATTATCTTAAAACTGTGAAACCTCCCACCTTTCAGCTGTGAGGGAGGCTGCACTGATGGTTGATTGGTTGGAGGAAGTATATAATGGTCTGTTATTAATAGCTCCTCATTCGCTTGAGGAAGACGTCTGTACGTCGAAATGCGTTGTGGTCTGGATCTTTTTATTAATAAAGTTACGGAGATTAAGATTAAAGTATCCCGTATTATCCCTGCGCTCTACTATAGAACCGCATGTTCTATCTGAATTCTAACAAGACACCTGGGAGACACACCAAACATGTGGAATAAGGTGCTCTGAAAAAAGAGAATTGCTGCAACACTAAACATAATATGAGTGTGAATAAGCTAATGGCTAATGGTAAAAAATGAAAAGCAGGGCAAATGTGTACAGCTTAGAATGTATATGGTAAAGGAACACAGTGAATATTGCACTAGGAAAAAAGAAGTGAGAGACTTAGCTTCAACACTGGCGCCACTGCGAAGAGCCCGGTAACTACGCCAAAGTGCTCTCATTATACCGGGTCCTACTCTGACACGGGTTGCTGTGTACTATTGCTTGAGTGGGTTATATGCCTAGGAATGCAATTAAAACCAGGTGGGATGGTATGTCCCAGGACCAGGGCTACAGTAAAATGGAGGGATAGGTGTAGCTACAGGGCTAGCAATAGTACACAGCAATCAGTGTCAGAGTAGTTTACCTTATACATTTGTAGCTGTACACATTTGCCCTGCTTTTCATTGTTTGCCATTAGCTTCTTCACAGTCATATTATGTTTAGTGTTGCAGCAATTCTCTTTTTTCTTAGTACATTGATTTTTTGCTTGCACCTTTACATTAGATGATGCCAGTCCTTTTCCTTTATATGTAATGAATAAGGTGCTCTGGTCAGATGAAACCAAAATCAAACTTTTTGGCCACAATGCAAAACTATATATTTGGCGTAAAAGCAACACAGCTCATCACCCTCAAAACACCATCCCCACTGTCAAACATGGTGGTGGCAGCATCATGGTTTGGACCTGCTTTTCTTCAGTAGGGACAGGGAACATGGTTAAAATTGATGGGAAGATGGATGGAGCCAAATACAGGACCATTATGGAAGAAAACCTGTTGGAGTCTGCAAAAGACCTGAGACTGGGACGGAGATTTATCTTCCAACAAGACAATGATCCCAAACATAAAGCAAAAACTACAATGGAATGGTTCAAAGCAAATATATCCAGGTGTTACAATGGCCAAATCACAGTCCAGACCTGAATCCAATCGAGAATCTGTGGAAAGAGCTGAAAACTGCTGTTCACAAACGCTCTCCATCCAACCTCACTGAGCTCCAGCTGTTCTGCAAGGAAGAATGGGCAAGTATTTCAGTCTCTCAATGTGCAAAACTGATAGAGACATACCAAAAGCGACTTGCAGCTGTAATCACAGCAAAAGGTGGCACTACAAAGTATTAACTCAAGGGGGCCGAATAATATTGCACGCTCCACTTTTCGTTTTTTTTATTTGTTAAAAAAGTTTAAAATATCCAATAAATTTTGTTCCACTTCACGATTGTGTCCCATTTGTTGTTGATTCTTCACAAAAAAAATAGAATTTATATCTTTATGTTTGAAGCCTGAAATGTGGCAAAAGGTTGAATAGTTAAAGGGAGCCAAATACTTTCACAAGGCACTGTATATACAGTGCCTACAAGTAGTATTCAACCCCCTGCAGATTTAGATGGTTTGATAAGATGCAAATAAGTTAGAGCCTTCAAACTGCAAACGAGAGTAGGATTTATTAACAGAAGCATAAATCTTACAAACCAAAAAGTTATGTTGCTCAGTTGAATTTTAATAAATTTTAAACATAAAAGTCTGGGTCAATTATTATTCAACCCCTAGGTTTAATATTTTGTGGAATAACCCTTGTTTGCAATTACAGCTAATAATCGTCTTTTTTGAAGACCTGATCAGGCCGGCACAGGTCTCTGGAGTTATCTTGGCCCACTCCTCCATGCAGATATTCTCCAAGTTATCTAGGTTCTTTGGGTGTCTCATGTGGACTTTAATCTTGAGCTCCTTCCACAAGTTTTCAATTGGGTTAAGGTCAGGAGACTGACTAGGCCACTCCATCACCTTGATTTTTTCCCTCTTGAACCAGGCCTTGGTTTTCTTGGCTGTGTGCTTTGGGTCGTTGTCTTGTTGGAAGATGAAATTACGACCCATCTTAAGATCCTTGATGGAGGAGCGGAGGTTCTTGGCCAAAATCTCCAGGTAGGCCGTGCTATCCATCTTCCCATGGATGCGGACCAGATGGCCAGGCCCCTTGGCTGAGAAACAGCCCCACAGCATGATGCTGCCACCACCATGCTTGACTGTAGGGATGGTATTCTTGGGGTCGTATGCAGCGCCATCCAGTCTCCAAACGTCACGTGTGTGGTTGGCACCAAAGATTTCGATCTTGGTCTCATCAGACCATAGAACCTTGAACCAGTCTGTCTCAGAGTCCTCCAAGTGATCATGAGCAAACTGTAGACGAGCCTTGACATGACGCTTTGAAAGTAAAGGTACCTTACGGGCTCGTCTGGAACGGAGACCATTGCGGTGGAGTACGTTACTTATGGTATTAACTGAAACCAATGTCCCCACTGCCATGAGATCTTCCCGGAGCTCCTTCCTTGCTGTCCTTGGGTTAGCCTTGACTCTTCGGACAAGCCTGGCCTCGGCACGGGAGGAAACTTTCAAAGGCTGTCCAGGCCGTGGAAGGCTAACAGTAGTTCCATAAGCCTTCCACTGCGCGCGCAGCCCGACGACTTCCTGGACACCCGGCGCACAGCGCATGCGCGGCTCCACAGACGAGAACGGAGGCGCGCGTTCATGAGGGGAGGCAGCAGCAGGCGAGCACCATGACTGACAAGAGGAGGCGGGTCGGAGGAGCACAAAACCCCGCCTCCCGGTCTTAGGTCTTCTTAAGAGTAAGCCTTTATATAAGTTCATATTTAATAGTATAAAGGGCATCAAAAGCTTATAGCCACCTTCCCTGAATGCAGCCTTAGTGCTGCAGAAGGTGGCTATTATAGCTTTTGATGTCCAGGGGGGGTGACAGGTTCGCTTTAACTTTTAACGCTTTAAAAAAAAAAAATAAAATGTTAAAAATCTTTTTGGCTGCAGTGCATTTCCCACTTCTAGGCTGATCTACAGTCCAAATGTCACAATGCCAAGTTAATTCCGCATGTGTCAACCAGCTGGGGGTTGAATACTACTTGTACATATAAAGGAAGAACAGCGCCTCACAAGCTGGTAGCTTAAATCTTCATACCTTTATTCCATCTATCACAGCACAACGTTTCGGTTAACAACCTTCTTCAAGTGCATTCGGTTGTTAACCGAAACGTTGTGCTGTGATAGATGGAATAAAGGTATGAAGATTTAAGCTACCAGCTTGTGAGGCGCTGTTCTTCCTTTATATGTATGTTGTCATTGCTGGGTGGATCTCCCTGGCTTAGGACGTGCGCCCAAATGTGAGGAACCCAGAGGATTCCCCTTCCACAAGGTGCTGTGGATAATCCCCCTTTTTTCTGCAGTGATTGAATACTACTTGTAGGCACTGAATATCTATATGTATATGTAAATATATATATATATATATATATATATATATATATATATATATATATATATATATATATATATATATATAAATGTGGTGTGTGTGCGCGTGTTTGGGGCACATCAGATTTTGTCTGTAAGCATCATGAAGAAGAGACTTGGGTTGTCTCGAAAGCTTGCTATGTTTACCATCTTTTCAGTTAGCCATTAAAAGGTATCAACCACTGAGGACTCTCAGATTCTAATATTTTTCAAACATTCAAAACTAATGCTTAGGTTTCTTGTTTAGATTGCTTATAGTACAACTAGATTTTTTGTCGGATTTTTTAAAGATATACCGCATTTTTTGCTTTATAAGACGCACCCTATTATAAAACGCACCTAAAATTATATATCCGCCCATCCTGGTATATATTATATATATATATATATATATATATATATATATATATATATATATATATAAAAAATATAGCACAACACAGAACACCAGCAGGCACCAGTTCACATTTTGTCTGTGAGTGCTGTGCAGTTTTTTTTCTGTTTTGTATCATATGGAGTTGCTGGCTCCATGCTGCAATTTGCACCCCCATCACCTACAGGTGATCTAGGGTCGAGATGGTGTCCGCCCACTGAGAAGTGGGGGGGGTGGACAAGGAGGTTAGAGGTATCAGCATTAGGACTCATCAGACCTGAAGTCACTTTGTCGCAGTCGATGAGCAAGCAGACATTGGCCAATGTGTGTACTAAGAACTTCAGAAATAAAAAGATAAGATTTTTGAGTTTTTTGGAAAAAAAAAAGGAAGTTTTTAAACTTTTTTCTCAAATACATATAGCTTATAGCATTTGTACATCATTGGTAGCAGCTGAGTGCTGCAGAGAATTTTTATATATATAATATATATATATATATATATATATATATATATACCGTATATACTCGTGTATAAGCCGACCCGTGTATAAGCCGACCCCCCTACTTTTGCCCCCAAAACCTGGGAAAACCTATTGACTCGTGACTCAAGTATACAGCCCCCAGCAGTGTGGTATACAGCAGCCTCCCCAATGGTAGTATACAGCAGTAGCCCCAGTGGTATATACAGCAGCAGCCCCAGTGGTAGTATACAGCAGCCCCAGAGGTATATACAGCAGCCCCAGTGGTAGTATACAGCAGCAGCCCTATTGGTAGCATACAGCAGCCCCAGAGGTATATACAGCAGCCCCAGAGGTATACAGCAGCCCCAGAGGTATATACAGCAGCCCTAGTGGTAGTATACAGCAGCCCTTAGGTAGTATACAGCAGCCCCAGTGGTAGTATACAGCAGCAGCCCCAGTGGTAGTATACAGCAGCCCCAGTGGTATATACAGCAGCCCCAGTGGTAGTATACAGCAGCAGCCCCATTGGTAGTATACAGCAGCCCCAGAGGTATATACAGCAGCCCCAGTGGTAGTATACAGCAGCCCTTAGGTAGTATACAGCAGCCCCAGTGGTAGTATACAGCAGTAGCCCCAGTGGTAGTATACAGCAGTAGCCCCAGTGGTAGTATACAGCAGCAGCCCCAGTGGTATATACAGCAGCAGCCCCAGTGGTATATACAGCAGCAGCCCCAGTGGTATATACAGCAGCAGCCCCAGTGGTAGTATACAGCAGCCCCAGAGGTACTATACAGCAGCCCTTAGGTAGTATACAGCAGCCCCAGAGGTATATACAGCCACAGAGGTATATACAGCCCCAGAGGTATATACAGCAGCCCCAGTGGTAGTATACAGCAGCCCTTAGGTAGTATACAGCAGCCCCAGAGGTATATACAGCAGCCCCAGTGGTAGTATACAGCAGCCCTTAGGTAGTATACAGCAGCCCTTATGTAGTATACAGCAGCCCCAGAGGTATATACAGCGCCAGAGGTATATACAGCCCCAGAGGTATACAGCAGCCCCAGAGGTATACAGCAGTCCCAGAGGGTATGTATATACATACAGCAGCCCCAGTGGTAGTATACAGCAGCCCTTAGGTAGTATACAGCAGCCCCAGAGGTATATGCAGCCCCAGAGGTATATGCAGCCCCAGAGGTATATACAGCAGCCCCTCCATATCAGTATACAGGCCCCCCCTTGGGTAGTAATCCTGTAAAGGAAGAGATTAGTATACTTATCCCTCCGCTGTCCCGCTGCTGCTGTCCCGCCGCCGCCGCCATCACGCTTCTCCATCTTCATCCAGCGTCTTCCGGCTTCCTCCTCTGGCGCGCCGGCAATGACGTCATTGCCAGCCCCACCGGAGGAAGCCGGAAGAAGCCGGAAGACGCTGGATGAAGACGGAAGAGCACGATGGCGGCGGCGGGACAGCGGCAGCGGAGGGATAAGTATACTAATCTACTACCCAAGGGGGGGCCTGTATACTGATATGGGGGGGCACTGTATACTGTATACATTGTATACAGTGACTCGCGTATAAGCCGAGGGGGGACTTTTCAGGCTAATTTTTGGGCTGAAAAACTCGGCTTATACGCGAGTATATACGGTGTGTATATATATATATATATATATATATATATATATATATATATATTCCCTATCCTGGTACATGACCAACCATCCTTGTACAAAGCACCCCCATCCTGGTACATGTCCCCCCATCATGGTATATATACTACCCATCCAGAACTCATTATGGTTTACCGAGGGGGGTGAGGGGGGATTGTGGTGGTGCAGCGGAGGTGCCGGAGGCAGTTTTCACAGGTCCACGGAGGGTGGGGGCAAAGTTGCAGCCTGGAGCTTCAGGGGTGAGGGGG
Source organism: Allobates femoralis (assembly GCA_033576535.1). Classification (NCBI taxonomy): domain Eukaryota; kingdom Metazoa; phylum Chordata; class Amphibia; order Anura; family Aromobatidae; genus Allobates; species Allobates femoralis. The sequence goes on along the minus strand of JARQOC010003864.1, from coordinate 1,962 downwards.
GTTGCAGTGGCGGCTTGCAGTGGGGACCACCATTTTCTATGTGATTGGATTCATTTCCAAGCTACAACTGGTTGCTAGAGGTTGAGACTTCCAGAAAATGGTCATGAAGTCGGCGCATGCGCAGATGGAGATCCGAGGCCATTTTCTGGAAGTCTCAACCTTTAGCAACCAGTTTAAGATAGGGAATGAATCCGGGCACATAGAATACGGTACGTCGTCGGCTGATCTGATTATCTGACATGTGCCTCTAACAGCAGCATATGTTCCAGTTTCAGTCATGAAGGCAGCACTGGCCTGGGCTCAGTCACCGCTCTGTGTAAGGAAGCGGCAACTATAATCACATGCACTGCACAGCTTTCTCTAATGCAGATTGGCTGTCAGTCATTGAGGGGAGCACAGTTAATGCTGGGGCTCTCCATACACAGAGTGTTGACCTATCCTCGATGCCTCCTTGACTGAAAACAGAATGCTGCTAGAAGGATTAAAGTTAATTTCCTCCTTTCAGTGGGGATTAATGTGTAGGCACTGGGCAGGGTAAACATGCTATTGACCAGCAGATTAACCCCATATCTGCAAGTTGGTAGCATTATTCACATGACAGGTTCCCTTTAAAGACATTTGAAAGAATGATTGGCTGGAAAAGAAATGGTAAGCGCTGCCATGAGTCATGTGTCATCCTCCATGGATGAAAAGCCATGCACATGAATGGTGATGATTCATGTTAGGTGGCTTTTCATCCATGGAGTGAGTTCACTCATAATTTTGCCTATGAACACTGCCAGGTATAAAGAATGGTGACTAAACATCCTCCAAGAACACCTTTTCTGAACAATCCAGGAACAATTTCAAATTGTGGTAAATTCTCAACAAGAGGGTGGATAAACAAAAAGAAATTGAACAACGATCAAGATTACATAAGGTAATCTTGAACAACGGTCTGTTTGGCCACTGTCCACCAGGCTCTCTGGGGATAATCTTAAAAAAAGGTCTGTTTGGCCGCTGCACCAGGATCTGTGGGCTTAACATTCAAAAGATCATTTGTAGCTTTGAATCTAGATTGGGGGGCATGTGTGCAATTTTGTGTTGCATGAAGTATTGCACAAACATGGCCAGCACTGCTAACTAGTGGCGGATGGCCATCTCGATCACAAATCCAACTACAAGCTATTAAACTGAAGCACCTGTAGTGTACGCCACTGGAGCTTACATTTTGGTCCTGTGGGGGAACTTGTAAAACAGGCAGTATATCATTCGATGCCCTGCTGAAAGCGCAGGGTTGGCACCTGAAGACCATAGGCGCCTTTGTTTAGCATCACCCTTTGCTCATCAGCCAAGTGGTATTAGCCTCAACAAGTCTGGCACCAGTCCCTTCTGTTACTAATTGCAGGAAGGGGAGTCCTGCAGCCAATATACTCACAAGGCTCCTCCACTGGATCTAGTGGATCTAGTGGTTGGCGTCCACCTCAATAGTCATAAGTAAATGTAGAGACGATCCAGTGGCATGCTTCATATTCCTTTTATTGTGCAATCATAAAATCATCACAGCGCACAGGGGGTGCCGCTGGACGCTTTTCGGAGGAACAGACCTCCTTAATCCTAACAGCCTCAAAAAAGCAATTCCACTCGGTCAAATGATTAGAGTGAACCGAATTGTAAGTGATGAGGAAGAAAGGAATTTTGAGATAGACAAGTTGATAGCTAAATTTAAACAAAGAGGGTACCCAGATGCGATTTTGAAACAACAGAGAAGGAGACTAACATGTAGGAACATCAAAGATGACACAAAGAAAAAAAGGATTCCTTTAATATCGACATATGGGGAAGAAGCAAAAAGCATAGTCAACATTGTCCAAAAACACTGGGGAATGTTGAAAAAATGTTTACCCCAAATTGAGGATTCTACAAGAAGCTGCAATATGGATAGTAAATGGAGAGAGAAATTGATATTCATATCAGATGAAT
>JARQOC010003863.1:0-13551 GCA_033576535.1 Allobates femoralis | reverse complement strand
AAGGAGTTTTATGGAACGACATATCTTCCATGGGGGAACTCCAATCCTTCAAGTTATGGTCAAAATTGATTTTATCTTTCCCTAACTTAGCGTAAGTGTTGATTTGTTTGGGGGTGGGGATTTTGCTCGTGGGAGAGATCTTAAGGGGATTCATTATCATATCTGTAGTGCTGGAGCTTGTAGATAGTTTTGGCTTGGAAGGCATTTCGTCACTTAATAAATTATATCTAGGATTATTAGCTTTAGGGTTAGTGAGAATATATAGTGTACTTGAATCAATTAAGTTAAACTTATAAATATTAATGGAATGGAGGTTTGGGGGAGGAGAAGATTTAAGGAAGATCAAATCTAAGTAACAGTCTAGACTCAGATAGTATGTAAGTAGAGAAAAAGAAGGAGAGTGCGAAAAGTTTGGGATCACCAGAGCATCATATAAGGTGACAGCAGTCAAATGCAAAACAATAGTAATTACATTAAATCCTTTTCAAATGAAGGAACTTTCATTGACAAGAAACTTTTTTAGTAGGTTAGAGTGATCGCAGTGCTATGTCCGTAGTCTACTGTATCAAGCAGGTAGTTAGGCTGATTCAGTAGATAGTTTAAACTAGAGGATTAGTGCGTGAGTCTTTCAGATTGTAATAAAGTAAAGCTAGTGTGACTCAGGTGTAATCCAATGAAATTATGCACGTAATGCTTCAATAAGTAAAAGTAAACTCAATTTATATATACCGTATATACTCGTGTATAAGCCGAGTTTTTCAGCCCAAAAATTGGGCTGAAAAGTCCCCCCCTCGGCTTATACACGGGTCATACGGTATATGCTGTGGGGGGGGGCTGTGACCGGGAGCTGGAGGAGGCAGGAGAGGGCCGCGGTGACCGCAGGCGGTCACGTGGGGCCGCCTCATTAGTGCAATGAATATGCACGGCATCCCCCCGTCCATCAACGGCGGGGGGATGCCGTGCATATTGCAATACACAGCCCCCCTCCTTAATATGGGTCCCCCAGTATTAATAAACAGCCCCCCCCCTCCTTATCATGTCCCCCCCAGGCTGCGGCAGCTCTCAAAATAACAAACAGTTTATACATCACCTTCCGTCGCAGCTTCTCCGGGCCTCCGCTCGCCGGCTTCTTCTTTCTTCTTGTGCCGGTGTCATGTGACCGGGCGCAGGAGATGACGTCATTTCCTGCGCGCAGTCACAGAAGTCGGCACAAGAAGAAAGAAGAAGCCGGCGAGCGGAGGACCGGAGAAGCTGCGACGGAAGTTGATGTATAAACTGTTTGTTATTTTGAGAGCTGCCGCAGCCTGGGGGGAACATGATAAGGAGGGGGGGGCTGTTTATTAATACTGGGGGACCCATATTAAGGAGGGGGGGGCTGTTTATTAATACTGGGGGACCCATATTAAGGAGGGGGGGGCTGTTTACTACCACTGGGGCTGTATATACCTTTGGGGCTGCTGGATACTACCACTGGGGCTGCATATACCTCTGGGGCTGATGTATACTACCACTGGGGCTGTATACTACCACTGGGGCTGTATATACCTCTGGGGCTGATGTATACTACCACTGGGGCTGCTTGGGCTCCTGTATACTACCACTGGGGCTCCTATATACTAACACTGGGGCTGCTATATACTACCACTGGGGCTGCTGTATACTACCACTGGGGCTGCTGTATACTACCACTGGGGCTGCTGGGGCTCCTATATACTACCACTGGGGCTGCTGTATACTACCACTGGGGCTGCTGGGGATGCTATATACTACCACTGGGGCTGATGGGGATGCTATATACTACCACTGGGGCTGCTGTATACTACCACTGGGGCTGCTGGGGCTGCTATATACTACCACTGGGGATGCTATATACTACCACTGGGGCTGCTGTATACTACCACTGGGGCTGCTGGGGATGCTATATACTACCACTGGGGCTGCTGTATACTACCACTGGGGCTGCTGGGGCTGCTATATACTACTGCTGGGGCTGCTATATACTATAATAATAATAATAATAATAATAATAAAGCTTTATTTATATAGCGCCAACATATTCCGCAGCGCTTTACAATGTACTACCACTGGGGCTGCTGGGGATGCTATATACTACCACTGGGGATGCTATATAGTACCACTGGGGATGCTATATACTACCACTGGGGCTGCTGTATACTACCACTGGGGCTGCTGTATACTACCACTGGGGAGGCCTGTATACTACCACTGGGGAGGCCTGTATACCACACTGCTGGGGGCTGTATACCTGTGCTGGGGTCCACCCTCGGCTTATACACGAGTCAATAGGTTTTTCCAGATTTTTGGGGCAAAAGTAGGGGGGTCGGCTTATACACGGGTCGGCTTATACACGAGTATATACGGTAGTTTCCACCGATGGGATGATAGTGGAGGATAAGAATAAGGAAATTATAACAAACTAGATGGCAGCCCGATTCTAAAGAATCGGGTAGTCTAGAATCCATATATAGTTTATTTACTAATAGTTAGGGTAGTGCGGTGAAATTAATTGTGTGTATACAGGCGGCTCTGTGGGTAGCAGAGTATATAGTGGCTCAGTGGCTAGCACTGCGCGCGGTGGCTCAGTGGTTAGCAGTGAGTGCGGTGGCTCAGTGGTTAGCAGTGAATGCGGTGGCTCAGTGGTTAGCAGTGAGTGCGGTGAGATAGGTCAGCGCAGCGGCGTGGGCAGAGTGGTGAGTGCAGCGGCGTGGGCAGAGTGGTGAGCGCAGTGCCGTGGGCAGAGTTGTCAGCACAGTGCCGTGGGCAGAGTGGTCAGCGCAGCGCCGTGGGCAGAGTGGTCAGCGCAGCGCCGTGGGCGGAGTGGTGAGCGCAGCGCCGTGGGCAGAGTGGTCAGCACATACACACACACGTACATACACAGACATACACACACATACACACACTCCGCTATACTTACCACCGACCCTGCGTCTTCTCCGGCGCCTGGATCCTGAGTCAACATGTGGCCACCCCCGGACGACTGGAGAGGGAAGAGGACGGCTGGAGGCTGGAGGGGGCAGAGGACGGCTGGAGGGGGCAGGGGACGGCTGGAAGCTGGAGGGGGCAGGGGATGACTGGAGGGGGCAGAGGACGGCTGGAGGGGGCAGAGGACGGCTGGAGGGGGCAGAGGACGGCTGGAGGCTGGAGAGGGCAGAGGACGGCTGGAGGCTGGAGAGGGCAGAGGATGGCTGGAGGCTGGAGGGGGCAGAGGACGGCTGGAGGCTGGAGAGGGCAGAGGACGCGTAGCTGGGCGGGGGGTGGACACTGACCGCCGTGCGTGTGGTGTAGGAGGAGAGGAGGGGCGGGCAGAGCTGCAGGACAGGAAGTCCCGTGCTCCTTCCCTCTCTGGGCGCACGGCGGCTGCTGCTGGTAGCACAGGGCCCCCCAGGTGGCGGGCAATGGGCCCACCCCTGCCCCCCGCTGGCTACGCTAGTGGCTGGAGGGGAGAGCGGAGGCGGGAGGGGAGAGGCTGGAGGGGAGAGCAGAGGCTGGAGGGGAGAGCAGAGGCTGGAGTGGAGAGCAGAGGCTGGAGGTGAGAGCAGAGGCTGGAGGTGAGAGCAGAGGCTGGAGGGGAGAGCAGAGGCTGGAGGGGAGAGCAGAGGCTGGAGGCTGGAGGGGATAGCAGAGGCGGGAGGGGAGAGCAGAGGAGGGAGGGGAGAGCGGAGGCGGGAGGGGAGAGCGGAGGCTGGAAGGGAGCGAGGAGGCGGGAGGGGAGAGGCGGGAGGGGAGAGTGGAGGCGGGAGGGGAGAGCAGAGGCTGGAGGGGGAGAGCAGAGGCTGGAGGGGAGAGCGGAGGGGAGAGCGGAGGCGGGAGAGCGGAGGCTGGAGGGGAGAGCAGAGGCTGGAGGGGAGAGGCTGGAGGGGAGAGGCTGGATGGGAGAGGCTGTTGGGGAGTGGCGGGAGGGGAGAGCGGAGGCGGGAGGGGAGAGCGGAGGCTGGAGGGGACAGCGGAGGCTGGAGGGGAGAGCAAAGGCTGGAGGGGAGAGCGGAGGCTGGAGGGGAGAGCGGAGGCTGGAGGGGAGAGCAGAGGCTGGAGGGGAGAGCAGAGGCGGGAGGGGAGAGCAGAGGCGGGAGGGGAGAGCGGAGGCCGGAGGGGAGAGGCGAGAGGGGAGAGGCGGGAGGGGAGAGCGGAGGCGGGATTGGAGAGGCTGGAGGGGAGAGCAGAGGCTGGAGGGGAGAGCGGAGGCTGGAGGGGAGAGCAGAGGCTGGAGGGGAGAGCAGAGGCTGGAGGGGAGAGCGGAGGCTGGAGGGGAGAGCGGAGGCTGGAGGGGAGAGCGGAGGCGGGAGGGGAGAGGCGGGAGGGGAGAGCGGAGGCGGGAGGGGAGAGCAGAGGCTGGAGGGGAGAGCAGAGGCTGGAGGGGAGAGCGGAGGGGAGAGCGGAGGCGGGAGAGCGGAGGCTGGAGGGGAGAGCAGAGGCTGGAGGGGAGAGCAGAGGATGGAGGGGACAGCAGAGGATGGAGGGGACAGCGGAGGCTGGAGGGGACAGCGGAGGCTGGAGGGGACAGCGGAGGCTGGAGGGGACAGCAGAGGCTGGAGGGGAGAGCAGAGGCTGGAGGGGAGAGCGGAGGCGGGAGAGCGGAGGCTGGAGGGGAGAGCAGAGGCTGGAGGGGAGAGCAGAGGCTGGAGGGGAGAGCAGAGGATGGAGGGGACAGCAGAGGATGGAGGGGACAGCAGAGGATGGAGGGGACAGCAGAGGATGGAGGGGACAGCAGAGGCTGGAGGGGACAGCGGAGGCTGGAGGGGACAGCGGAGGCTGGAGGGGACAGCAGAGGCTGGAGGGGAGAGCAGAGGCTGGAGGGGAGAGCAGAGGCTGGAGGGGAGAGCAGAGGGTGGAGGGGAGAGCGGAGGCTGGAGGGGAGAGCGGAGGCAGGAGGGGAGAGGCGGGAGGGGAGAGGGGAGAGGCGGGAGGGGAGAGCGGAGGCGGGATTGGAGAGGCTGGAGGGGAGAGAGCGGAGGCTGGAGGGGAGAGCGGAGGCTGGAGGGGAGAGCGGAGGCTGGAGGGGAGAGCAGAGGCTGGAGGGGAGAGCAGAGGCTGGAGGGGAGAGCAGAGGCTGGAGGGGAGAGCAGAGGCTGGAGGGGAGAGCAGAGGCTGGAGGGGAGAGCAGAGGCGGGAGGGGAGAGCAGAGGCAGGAGAGAGAGGCGAGAGGGGAGAGGCGGGAGGAGAGAGGCGAGAGGGGAGAGGCGGGAGGGGAGAGGCAGGAGGCGGGATTGGAGAGGCTGGAGAGGGAGAGCGGAGGCTGGAGGGGAGAGCGGAGGCTGGATGGGAGAGCGGAGGCTGGAGGTGAGAGCGGAGGCTGGAGGTGAGAGCGGAGGCTGGAGGGGAGAGCGGAGGCTGGAGGGGAGAGCGGAGGCTGGAGGGCAGGGGAGGCTGGAGGGCAAGGGAGGCTGGAGGGAAGGGAAGGCTGGAGGGAATGGAAGGCTGGAGGGGCTGGAGGGCAGGGGAGGCTGGAGGGGCTGGAGGGCAGGGGAGGCTGGAGGGGCTGGAGGGCAGGGGAGGCTGGAGAGGCTGGAGGGCAGGGGAGGCTGGAGAGGCTGGGGAGGCAGGGGAGGCTGGAGAGGCTGGAGGGCAGGGGAGGCTGGAGGGGCTGGAGGGCAGGGAGGCTGGAGGGCAAGGGAGGCTGGAGGGCAGGGAGGGCTGGAGGGGCTGGAGGGCAGGGAGGCTGGAGAGGCTGGAGGGCAGGGGAGGCTGGAGAGGCTGGAGGGTAGAGGATGCTGGAGAGGCTGGAGGGCAGGGGAGGCTGGAGGTCAGGGGAGGCAGGAGGGCAGGGGAGGCTGGAGGGGCTGGAGGGCAGGGGAGGCTGGAGGGGCTGAAGGGCAGGGGAGGCAGGAGGGGCTGGAGGGCAGGGGAGGCAGGAGGGGCTGGAGGGCAGGGGAGGCTGGGGAGGCAGGGGAGGCTGGAGAGGCTGGGGGGGCAGGGGAGGCTGGAGGGCAGGGGAGGCTGGAGAGGTTGGAGGGCAGGGGAGGCTGGAGAGGCTGGAGGGCAGGGGAGGCTGGAGGGCAGGGGAGGCTGGAGAGGCTGGAGGGCAGGGGAGGCTGGAGGGGCTGGGGAGGCTGGAGAGGCTGGGGAGGCAGGGGAGGCTGGAGAAGCTGGAGGGCAGGGGAGGCTGGAGGGCAGGGGAGGCTGGAGAGGCTGGAGGGCAGGGGAGGCTGGTGAAGGTGGAGGGCAGGGAAGGCTGGAGAGGCTGGAGGGCAGGGGAGGCTGGAGAGGGTGGAGGGCAGGGGAGGCTGGAGGGCAGGGGAGGCTGGAGAGCAGTGAAGGCTGGAGAGGCTGGAGGGCAGTGGAGGCTGGAGAGTAGAGGCGTAGTTGGGTGGGGGGGTGTAGACTCACCGCGGCCGGCGTGCGGAGGAGAGGAGGGACGGGCAGAGGTGCAGGACAGGAAGTCCCGTCCTCAGTCCCTCCTCTCCGGGCGCGCGGCGGGCGGCTGGCTGCACGGGGCCCCCCAGGGGGTGGGGGCAATGGGCCCCTCATGCCTTGGGGCAGAGGGCGCTCGGCCCCCCTGCTCCACGCTAGGTACGGTAGTGGGTGGACGGGAGAGGCTGGAGGGTGGACGGAACTTCCGAGGGCGGAACGTTCCTCCGCCGCTCCCTGTAGCCCTGGGGGCCGCGCAGTGGTGACGCCAGCACCATGGGTCCGGAGGCCGTCACGGAAGTAGCCTTCGGCTATTCCGGAAGTGGCCTTCGGCTTTTATATATATGATAGTATCAGACAATAGGTCTTACAGGGGATTGTAAGATCCTTATAATTATATAGCTCTGCTACTTAATAGGAATATATAAAAGCAGAAAAGGGTTTTTTGTTTGTTTTTTCTGTCTAAAGTAGTTAAGTTCAGTATCCCACAAGGGCCAATAAATGGCTAACTGTAAGATTAGTTGGCTAATTACAATGTATAGTAGGTGTAGCTTAATCAGAGATGAAATTTTAGTAAGTAATAGCAATATAAAATATAATAGCAATAGCAATCATAAAACCTGAGGCAGGTAGAGCTGTTGGTGGTAAAATGATAGAAGAAAATAGGACAAGATAGAGTTAGAATTAGCTAGAATAAAGTAAATTGAGATGAAGGTAAAAAAGGAAAGAAATAGAAAAAGAAAATGAGGAAAGGAAAAGGGAAGAGAATCAAATATAGATGATCTTCTGTCTTCTGTCTGCGCAGCTTGGGCTCGTGGGAGACTCACAAGCCCCACTTGCTTGAAGATCTATTCTTTACTGAGTGTCTATTCTTTGGTGCTGCTCAGTTGCAGGATCCAGCACTGGTTGTCATGGTGACGTCAGCTAGTCTACTGAAGTAGTTGATGACAGAGTAAGATATCCCTCCACCGCTGAGGCTGCTGTATAATGATAATGAGGGTCTTTCTACCTCCAGCAGTTAGTTTAAAAGACTGTTCTCCTCAGTAATAGGAGAGGGAAGATCTCTCTTTATGATCTCACTTGATCAGCTTTTCCTTCTGAGCTTTAGGAGCTGACAGGCTACAGAGTTAAGTGGAGATGCAGGTATCCCTCCACCGACAAGGTTGTAAAATGGATGAGGGAGAAGGAACTATTGCCACTGTTGAACAGCTGAATATAAGGCTGGCACTACCACTGGAGGTTGGAGGATGACCTTCCTCTCATTGGCTTTTTTCCAGCGGGTCTCCCTGCCAGCAGCACTGTATGTAGAATGAGTGCTCCAGTTCTAGGGAGAGTAAAGGCTGTGACTGAGGGGGGATCAGCTTCACCACATAAAGGGTGTATCAGTTCTTCAATGCTTCCAGCGGTGGGTAGAATAGGGTGAGAGATAGGGTGAGGAATGCCCCTACTTAGGGTTTCTCTCTGGTGGGGTCTTTAGGTTCTTCAGAGACTTCAGAGGCCTCTTACAGGGCAGAAAGGTAACAAGTTTTTCCTCAAAATGGCGCCCAGGATGAGCCTCTAGTCCTCTCATGAGTGTGAGGGAGCTGTGTGGAGCCTAGATCTCGGGTCAAATTGGACCAAAATGATCTTGAAAAGTTGAATAATGTGGTCCAGTAGTTTAGAGTGAGATATGAGCCTTCATAAAGGCTATAATCTCCGTCGCTTAATATTAGGCACAGGAGCTCCTGTAGTTGTGACTTACATGAAGCAGCAGGCCACGCCTCTCCTGCTGTCCACTCCTATAGAATACAGAGTGTGGGTTTGGGTTTTCTGCAGGGTTTATTGCAGGGCATCCCACAGTGGGGTGCAGTACAGGGACTTAGAAAAGGGAGAGAGTTCCTGTTTTAGGTGTAGTATGAGAGTGAAGACAAAACAAGCAGGCGTGAGCATAGGGGTGTGTGCCCACAGGACAGTTTTTTTCAGCAGTCCTGAATACAGCAAAACTGGTACTGGTTTCAAGAATCTCTAGAGTCCTTGCCAGGAGATTTACTGCATTCAGGTCCTGCGTTTTTATAGCGTTTTTTGCGCGTTTCTTGTGTGTTTTTACTGCATTTTTCCAGCGTTTTTGCCATTGACTGCAGCAAAAACACAGTAAAAATAGAACATGATAATTCTTTGCCATCCGTAGCAAAACCGGAGGGATTTGACACTTCTTGACACTTGCAAAACCAATGTGTGGGACAGCGATTCTGTGAAACACATTGGTTTTGCAGGGAAGCCCAACCACAGGAATACATAAAACCAAGGGTAAACTGCAGGTGGAAACCGCAGCAAAAAACGCTTGCAAAACAACCTGGGGGCACATACCCTAAGGAGTACAAAGGACTAGGCTAAAGATGAAAGTTTTATTCTCAAGAGGTGACAGATAAGGGGACTAGCAAGTGTGTGAACAGTGTGGACACAGTGTTTGCCAGAACGGTGACTTTGGAGAGTAAAGGGATGCCCAGCTAAGGGACACTGGCATGAGGATATTGGCTGTAAAACCAACCCTGAAAAGTAGCAGCGCAGTGAGGTGAACAGTTGACGCGCCCCATGGCTGTGGGGTACTCGGGACCGGGACCGCTGTTCTTCTGTGGGAGTCACGGGGGTCGAGGCCTAGTCTCATGGCCCTGGGGGTCGTTTTAAAAGTTCTGGACTAGTGGCTTAGGGATGGTTGTCATGACGCTACCCGTGGCATACGGCTATTAGTGGCTGCGGCTGCAGTGCGGGACTTCTTGGGATGATGAAAGTGCAGTGGTGATGATTTTGCTCCCAAGGGCAATCGAGGAAGTCTATAGTGGTTGTAGGCCATTGGGGGTGCAGGACTGAGGGCGTGGAATGACCGATAGACACAAGGTTTGATGTCTCCGTTACCCTTACTGGTAGAAGTAGCAGGTTCGTCCAGGGTACTGTCCACAAGAGATGTTAGGAGTCTGGGTGGCCTGAAAGCAAGTTTGGTTGCCCTCACCAGTTAGTTCTGAGGCCTCCCTGTTTCGCTACTCTTGGCGGGTCTTGGCTGCCTGCAGCTAAGCTGCGACCCTCTATTCCTGCGAAAAGTCTCCCACCCATATGGCATGCAGTTTGTGCCCTTCCTGGGTACCACTCCTCTGGCTACTGTCCCTGAGCTCTCTGGCGCTGCTGTGCCTCCTGGGCTTAGTTGTGGCTGGGTGACTTGGAATCTCCCTCCCTTTGGTGTTGGCTGCTGGACCTACAGTCCCTCACAACCTCGGACTCCGGTGTCCACTTCTGGCACTCTGCACTGGGGTGAGCCTGGCAACCGGCTCCACTCCACAGACCTGCTTCTCCACTTCCTCGGACCCTCTTCTACGGGTCCCTCATGCTGGCTAGTTTCCGTACACTCCCTGATGAAGGAGCATAGCAGTTTCTGAAATGCGATGAATGGATTCAATAAACTTTCACAAATAGAAGACTTTGCCTTCGTGGTCTTTGTAGCAGCATGGACCTACAACATACCATCACCATTGAATCCTAGGATTACTTATCACATTGCACGTGGAAGTGTGTGTCTACAGCAGCTACGCTATGTGATTGACACTGGTTGTGGGTCACACAACCTGAACAGGTGAGCAATTTCATTGAGCAGCTTCACAGCCTTCTTTATATATAACGATAAGTCCTTATTTTGCACTTGCTTGCTTTGCAGATTTTATATGTCTTTGGAAAGTCTCCCAGCATGGTGCTTATCATTTCTTCCTTCACTGGTTGGGGGTTTAGGGTATGCCAGGGGTCTCTTTTGGCATTTCAGCTGCTCGGGGCATTTCTTTAGGTGGACTCTGGAAACTTCTGCTGAGGTCTCTCCACCGTCCTTACTAGTCAGACAGACATTGGCGTTGTCAAAGTGGAAGGGCAACATGGTGTAGGGTTCAGCTTCCCAATGATCATCTAGTTTGTTGGTCCGCCTTTTTCTTTTAAGGACTTGTTGTCAGAGGTGCTGCAGGGGTGTGCTTGTTATAGGTTTTCTCTTGCTTTTCTCTAGCCTGTGACAAGTTTCTCTCAACGCATTCCTGCATCTGGCAGTACTTCTGCTGGTGTTCTGCATCATAGTCTGCGTCTGGTAGGTTGTCCTCAGGTGTCAAAACTCCCATATCTAAGTCAATAGGCTGTTTACAAGGTCTTGCTCTCATCAAATAGGCAGGAGTGAAGTTGGTGGAGTTTACAGGAATGTGGTTGTAAAGATCCACCAGGTCTGGCAACTTCTCTGGCCACATGGGTCTCTCTTCTAGTGGTAGGGTCTTCAACAGGTCTATCACCACCTGGTTCATCTTCTCGCACATGCCATTGATTTGTGGATGATACGGCATTGTTCCTATCTGTTTGCACCCGTACAAGTTGCAGAACTCCTGGAACACTTCAACCTTGAATGCTGGACCCTGGTCTGTCAGCAACTGTTCAGGGTAACCATGGGGTCTGCAGAAGTGTGTCTGGAAGGCTCTTGCCACTGTTTTTGCTGTTAGATCTTTCACTGGCACCACAACCAAGAAGCGTGTATAATGGTCCACAATGGTGAGGGTGTAGACGTAACCTGACTGGCTTGGGGTCAATTTCACAAGGTCCAGGGCTACCAGCTCAAGTGGCTGCTTGGTGACAATGGGCTGGAGAGAGGCTCGCTGACTGTCACAATCTTTTCTTCGCAGGTTGCACGGGCCACAGTTTCTGCACCAATTCTCAATGGTCTTGCTCATGCCCACCCAGTAGAATCTCTCATGTAGTAGCACCTCCAGCTTCTTCCACCCGAAATGCCCTGCTCTAACATGGTAGGCTTCCAGGACCATCTAGGCATCTCTCTTCGGAACTAGTATCTGCTACACTAGTTCATAGGTGCGTGAATTGATGTGCCGCCTGCGCAGCTTACCCGCATAGATGAATAGTCCGCTCTCTTCTTTCCACAGCTGTGGGGCCTTTGACGGGACACCTGGGTGAGAGCATGCATCTGCTTGCTGAAGCAGTTCTTTGACTAGGCTGATGGCGGGGTCATGTCTTGTGTCCCCGCCCAGCCATGGTGGTGTAAAGGGTCTAACATGGCTTCCTGCATCCCATGCCGTTTGCACTTTTGCGGTGGAAAGCCAGTAGCTCTATCTCTTCCAGCTCCTCCGGGTCTCCTCCTGCATCTGGCAATGGATAGTGAATCAGCATTGGTGTTCTTGTGCCCTGCCCGGTACTTGATGATAAAGTTGTAGTTGGATACCCGGGCCATCCAGCGCTGCTCCAGTGCACCTAGCTTCGCGGTCTCTAGATATGTTAGTGGATTGCTATCCGAGTAGATGGTGAACTTTGCTGGAGCCAGATAGTGCTTGAAGCGTTCTGTCATGGCCCAGACCACGGCTAGGAACTCTAGCTTAAACAAGCTATAGTTGTCAGGGTTCCTCTCTGTAGGACGGAGCTTCCAGCTGGCATAGGCTATTGATGTGGTCAGGGCAAGGGGTACTCCGACACCGGGGCTGACGACTTTGTGGATGGGAGATCACAGATGGTCGGGATTCCGGTTCCGTGCCCTCGTTATCATTTGAGCAAATGGTGGGGGAGAAAGGAGTATTTACAGGGATTGTGACGCCACCTGTAGTTCCCGGTAATATAGGTACCGTCGCTGCGTGCTGGCCGCTGAGGTATGGTGGGTGCAGCAAATTGTGATACAGCTCCCTACAGGTGGAGCTATTACCTCAGGGCAGCGGTGATGGAGCAGGGTTATGATGAGAGGGATGAGGGGAGTAGTTGGTGTTAGATGGTATTGCAGTTCTTACACCTCTGCTGAGCTGCTGATGGTGCTGAGTCCTCCGGGCACCGCAATAAGGATAACCAAGTCCAATTCAACTTTAACTCCACTTTAAAGGGTACTGGCAGATGAAGATGGTATACGGTACAGTCTGGTTTACTGGGGGTCCGTTACCAGTTCCAGGTTCCCTGTTATGGAGTCTCTAGATGTTCTTTTTTCTATGGCTTTCTGGGTCTAATTTACTCTTCTTAACTCTACCACCCTTGCAGAGCTCTCCCGCCAGTCCTTTGATATCCCATGGTGGAGCATGGGTGTCCTTTACCGATTCTGAGGAGGTCAGTTACTCCCCTGTCCCCGGTACTCGGGTCATTGATCCTGTGATCTTGGATCTAGTTTTTGGTCCTGAGGGGCGAGGTACCCTGTGGTGCTGTCAGCTACCCCTTTAGTGAAGGGTCTGCAGCTCGTCGGTCTGCGGCCAAAGACAAACGTCTGACCGCTACGGCTACCCGCATTGCCGATGCTTCCCCAATGTGACCAGCTGGCTCCAACTAGTCCTGGCCCATTGCCCTCTGTCCTGGTTCCCCCCTTGAAGGTTGGGGTTCCTCCCCGCAGCGTTGCTGTCAGGCCCGTCCTTGCTGACTGCCTTCCCTGCACTCACGGTCTAACTAAACTTTCCCTCCCATTACTCTATCCTAGGCTCCACCCCCACCCCTTTGGCACCTACTAAATTACCGGCCCCCCTATTCTAAGTGGTGTGGTCCTAGGTGGGTGTAAAAATAGACTCCATAAGGTGAACCTTGAACTGATAACTTTACAAGGTTAACACATTATTATTAAGGTGCAATACTACCCTGTGGCGACTAGCCAGAGGGCGCCGCACTATCACTCTCTCTTTGCCTCTCTGCACCTGGGATAACATGGATCCCAATCCCATGTTACTTGCATCTGTATACAGCACAAATGGTTGGTTATAGTCAGGGTAGGCCAGTATCTCTTCCCCTGTCAGGGCTTGAATGAGTCTTCCTTTCTGTCGTCCCATTTCAGCGGGGGACTCGGGTCCTTTGCCTTCTTGGATTGGCCTACCAGGAGGTCTTGCAGGGGCATGGCCATCTTTGTGAACCCCTTGATAAACCTCCACTAGTAACCTACCAGCACTAGGAACTGCCGCACCTCTTTGAGGGTGGAGGGCCTTGGCCAGTCTTTGATTATGGTGACCTTGTTGGGGTCTGGGGCCACAGCTTCAGTGCTGACTATGTGTGCTAGGTACTGTACCTTGGCCTTCAGTATGTGGCTCTTGGACGGCTTCACTTTCATGCCAAATTTGAACAGTGCCTCAAATACTTCTGCCAGGTGCTTCAGGTGGCCTTCATATGTCATCGAGTAGATTATGATGTCATCTAGGTGCAACAGCACAGTTTCAAAGTTCCTGTGCCCCA
>JARQOC010003862.1:0-13555 GCA_033576535.1 Allobates femoralis | reverse complement strand
CTTTCTCCCACTGTGACTGCGCTCTGACGTCTCAGTACAACGGGACCTGAGGAGAGGTAAATATTTATTTATTTAATCATTCAGTGAGTACACGGTGGCCAGAGGGCTATGGGGTTCAATATGTTATATGGAGGACTAGAGACTGCATTATACTATATGGACAACTATAGAGGCTGCACTATACTATATGGAGGATTATAGAGACTACTAGATGGCGGCCCGATTCTAAAGAATCGGGTAGTCTAGAATCCATATATACCATATATACTCGCGTATAAGCCGAGTTTTTCAGCCCAAAAATTGGGCTGAAAAGTCCCCCCCTCGGCTTATACACGAGTCACTGTATACTGTATACACTGTATACAGTATACAGTCACCCCCCCATCAGTATACAGGCCCCCCTCCTTACTGCCGCAATCCTGTAAAAGAATACATTAGTATACTTATCCCTGCCGCTGTCCCGCTGCCGCTGTCCCGCCACCGCCATCGCGCTCCTCCGGCTTCATCCGGCTTCTTCCGGCTTCCTCCGGTGGGCGCAGGGTGGGCGCAGGGCCGGTGGTAAGTATAGAGGAGTGTGTGTGTGTGTGTGTGTGTATGTGTGTGTACAAAGTGAGGGAAGTGCGGACAAAGTGATGGAAGTGCCTACATACACACATATATACACATACTGTACATTGCATATGGAGGGGTGAGGAGAGCGGAGGCTGGAGGGGTGAGGAGGGGTGAGGAGAGCGGAGGCTGGAGGGGTGAGGAGAGCGGAGGATGGAGGGGTGAGGAGGGGTGAGGAGAGCGAAGGCTGGAGGGGTGAGGAAGGGTGAGGGGAGGCTGGAGCGGTGAGGAGGGCAGAGGACAGTGGAGGCTGGAGTGCAGAGGACAGGGAGGCTGGAGGGCAGAGGATAGGGGAGGCTGGAGGTCAGAGGACCGGGGAGGCTGGAGGGCAGAGGACAGGGGAGGGTGGAGGGCAGAGGACAGGGGAGGCTGGAGGACAGGGGAGGCTGGAGGACAGGGGAGGCTGGAGGGCAGAGGCTGGAGGGGAGAGGCTGGAGGGCAGAGGCTGGAGGGGATAGGCTGGAGGGGAGAGGCTGGAGGGCAGAGGCTGGAGAGCAGAGGCTGCAGGACAGAGGCTGGAGGGCAGAGGCTGGAGGGGAGAGGCTGGAGGGGAGAGGCTGGAGAGCAGAGGCTGAAGGACAGAGGCTGCAGGGCAGAGGCTGGAGGGGAGAGGCTGGAGGGCAGAGGCTGGAGGGCAGAGGCTGGAGTGGAAAGGCTGGAGGGCAGAGGCTGGAGGAGAGAGGCTGGAGGGCAGAGGCTGGAGGGCAGAGGCTGGAGGGGAGAGGCTGGAGGGGAGAGGCTGGAGGGCAGAGGCTGGAGGGGAGAGGCTGGAGGGCAGAGGCTGGAGGGCAGAGACTGGAGGGCAGAGGCTGGAGGAACGAGGCTGGAGGGCAGAGGCTGAAGGGCAGAGGCTGGAGCAGGAAGACTGGGCCGGAGGAGAGAGGAGGCGCCGGGACAGACGGGAACGGTCCTGGCCGGAACGTCCGAAAGCGGAACGTTCCTGGCTGGAACTTCGGGTCTCTGTAGGTGCACGGACGAAGGCCGGAACTTCCAAGAGCGGAACGTTCCTCCGCCGGTCCCTGTAGCCGGACGCCGCCTGGCTACCCCGCACTGGTGACGCCACCACCATGGTCCGGAGGCCATCACGGAAGTAACCTTCGGGTTTTCCGGAAGTAACCTTCGGGTTTTCCGGAAGTGGCCTTCGGGTTTTATATTATAGATTCTACAGGGTGGGCCAGTTATATGGATGCACCTAAATAAAATTGGAATGGTTGGTGATATCAACTTCCTGTTTGTGGCACATTAACATATGAGAGGGGGAAACCTTTTCCAGATGGGTGGTGACCATGGCGGCCATTTTGAAGTTGGCCATTTTGGATCCAACTTTATTTTTTTCAACAGGAAGAGGTTTATGTGACACATCAAACTTATTGAGAATTTCATAAGAAAAACAATGGTGTGCTTGGTTTTAACATAATTTTTTTTCTCTTTCATGAGTTATTTACAAGTTTATGACCACTTATAACATGCGTTCAAAGTGCTGCCCATTGTGTTGGATTGTCAATGCAACCCTCTTCTCCCACTCTTGACACACTGATAGCAACACCGCAGAAGAAATGCTAGCACAGGCTTCCAGTATCCGTTGTTTCAGATGCTGCACATCTCGTATCTTCACAGCATAGACAATTGCCTTCAGATGAGGGATGAGGCAAACATTTTTGTGAATGGTGAAGTTAACAAACAAAACCACCGCTATTGGTCTGACACTAACCCACAGTGGATAGATCCCTCCAAGACTGCTGGAACACAAAAATTGATGGTATGGTGTGGTATATGGGGTACAAAGATAGTGGTGCCATTCTTCATCAATGGAAACCTCAATGATAGGGATGGGCGAATCCTAAATTACTCGGAATCGCTAGACTCTAACGAGTCCGAGTCAGGGACTCGCTATTTGTTGCAAGTCTAGCGAGTCCAGTGTAAATGAATAGGAAAGCGAGTAATTGCGAGTACGGTAATTCCGGAATGAGGTGGGATGGGGAGGTCGTGGGCACTGGTGGTGAGGTGTGATTTTGACAGGAGGGAGGAGAGCTGGTCTTCAGTTATAGGGGGGAAGCAGTTGATGGAAGTAGAGGGCAGTATAGGTGAAAGCGGAGGCTGTGGGGACAGTGGATCAAAGCTGTCTTTGATTCTGTCAATCTTTTCTATGAAGAAGGAGGCAAAGTCTTCTGCAGAGATAAGGGGAGAGGGAGGGGGAGCAGGCGGGCGGAGTAAGGAATTGAAGGTTTTGAAAAGTTGCTTGGGATTGTGGGACAGGGAGGTTATTAGGGATAAGAAGAAGGTTTGTTTGGCGGTGGCAAGTGCAGCCTTATACCTTATAGAGGACTATGTGGGGCCCACTACTATATAAATAGCTACATATGGTCATTATAATATTTAAATAACATTGTGGAGAGCATTACAATATTTGTACACCTATGAGGAAGTCTTTATACTTTACAGAGGCCTATTTGAGGGTCATTTTGCTGTATGGTAGCAATTATACAGTTTGAAGGTTTGTGTGGGTCCACATCATACTATGCGAAGAGCTGTGCGGGGGGCCATTATACTATTTGGACTGATAGTAAGGGTCATTATTCTGTATGTAGTTCCACTGTACTGCATAGAGAGCTGTGTGTGTGTGTGTGTGTGTGTGTGTGTAGTGGAGGTCACATTTGGGGATCATACTATGTATGTTGGGGCCACCATTCATTGCCGGGATTTGTAAACGGCCAAATTCGGTGAGTTTTTTCTACTTAGTAGTTTATGTACCAATTGGGTGATTTTTTTCTAAACTAAATTATACATGTGTTAAACATGTGGCTAGGCATTCGTAGGTGTGAGGGCCTGTGACGGGGGCTACGAGCTTACGTTATTTTGGTCCAAAATATCAAACTAACACCTCACTTTCATCTATAGTGTTATATTTCATTTTTCTATCCATCTGCAGTCTACAGCTGAGCCCTCTAGGGGGCGTCAGTCATTTGTGTTGCATATTTTGGTGCAGAGCAGCCCGCCTTGTCTAACAGCTGGGCGTCATTAATAGGCTGCTTTCTGACACTATGCTCCACTATTGGAGTGGCTGCCACCCTGTGGTGATCTCATGTCCAGTGATACCACCTGTCTCCTCCTTGTGGCACGGCTAGTCGCAGATGCCACAATCGCCCCCGTGTCAGGGTTGTAGGAGATGGAGCATCAAAGTTGGGAGATATGGGTTGCCTCTGAGGTGGCTGATAGTATTCTGCTAAATGCAATGATATTTGTAAGCGGCCAAATTCGGTGAGTTTTTTCTACTTAGTAGTTTATGTACCAATTCAGTGATTTTTTTCTAAACTAAATTATACATGTGTTAAACATGTGGTTAGGTACTCATAGGCGTGAGGGCCCGTGACGGGGGCTACTAGCTTACGTTATTTTGGTCCAAAATATCAAACTAACACCTCACTTTCATCTATAGTGTTATATTGCATTTTTTTATCCATCTGCAGTCTACAGCTGAGCCCTCTAGGGGGCGTCAGTCATTTGTGTTGCATATTTTGGTGCAGAGCAGCCCGCCTTGTCTAACAGCTAGGCGTCATTAATAGGCTGCTTTCTGACACTATGCTCCACTATTGGAGTGGCTGCCACCCTGTGGTGATCTCATGTCCAGTGATACCACCTGTCTCCTCCTTGTGGCACGGCTGGTCGCAGATGCCACAATCGCCCCCGTGTCAGGGTTGTAGGAGATGGAGCATCGGTGTTGGGAGATATGGGTTGCCTCTGAGGTGGCTGATAGTATTCTGCTAAATGCAATGATATTTGTAAGCGGCCAAATTCGGTGAGTTTTTTCTACTTAGTAGTTTATGTACCAATTCAGTGATTTTTTTCTAAACTAAATTATACATGTGTTAAACATGTGGTTAGGTACTCATAGGCGTGAGGGCCCGTGACGGGGGCTACTAGCTTACGTTATTTTGGTCCAAAATATCAAACTAACACCTCACTTTCATCTATAGTGTTATATTGCATTTTTTATCCATCTGCAGTCTACAGCTGAGCCCTCTAGGGGGCGTCAGTCATTTGTGTTGCATATTTTGGTGCAGAGCAGCCCGCCTTGTCTAACAGCTGGGCGTCATTAATAGGCTGCTTTCTGACACTATGCTCCACTATTGGAGTGGCTGCCACCCTGTGGTGATCTCATGTCCAGTGATACCACCTGTCTCCTCCTTGTGGCACGGCTAGTCGCAGATGCCACAATCGCCCCCGTGTCAGGGTTGTAGGAGATGGAGCATCAAAGTTGGGAGATATGGGTTGCCTCTGAGGTGGCTGATAGTATTCTGCTAAATGCAATGATATTTGTAAGCGGCCAAATTCGGTGAGTTTTTTCTACTTAGTAGTTTATGTACCAATTCAGTGATTTTTTTCTAAACTAAATTATACATGTGTTAAACATGTGGTTAGGTACTCATAGGCGTGAGGGCCCGTGACGGGGGCTACTAGCTTACGTTATTTTGGTCCAAAATATCAAACTAACACCTCACTTTCATCTATAGTGTTATATTGCATTTTTTATCCATCTGCAGTCTACAGCTGAGCCCTCTAGGGGGCGTCAGTCATTTGTGTTGCATATTTTGGTGCAGAGCAGCCCGCCTTGTCTAACAGCTGGGCGTCATTAATAGGCTGCTTTCTGACATTATGCTCCACTATTGGAGTGGCTGCCACCCTGTGGTGATCTCATGTCCAGTGATACCACATGTCTCCTCTTTGTGGCACGGCTGGTCGCAGATGCCACAATCGCCCCCGTGTCAGGGTTGTAGGAGATGGAGCATCGGTGTTGGGAGATATGGGTTGCCTCTGAGGTGGCTGATAGTATTCTGCTAAATGCAATGATATTTGTAAGCGGCCAAATTCGGTGAGTTTTTTCTACTTAGTAGTTTATGTACCAATTCAGTGATTTTTTTCCAAACTAAATTATACATGTGTTAAACATGTGGTTAAGTACTCATAGGCGTGAGGGCCCGTGACGGGGGCTACTAGCTTACGTTATTTTGGTCCAAAATATCAAACTAACACCTCACTTTCATCTATAGTGTTATATTGCATTTTTTATCCATCTGCAGTCTACAGCTGAGCCCTCTAGGGGGCGTCAGTAATTTGTGTTGCATATTTTGGTGCAGAGCAGCCCGCCTTGTCTAACAGCTGGGCGTCATTAATAGGCTGCTT
The DNA here is from genome assembly GCA_033576535.1 of Allobates femoralis. Taxonomy (NCBI): domain Eukaryota; kingdom Metazoa; phylum Chordata; class Amphibia; order Anura; family Aromobatidae; genus Allobates; species Allobates femoralis. Next base: position 7,765 of record JARQOC010003862.1, on the reverse strand, counting down.
TCTGACACTATGCTCCACTGTTGGAGTGGCTGCCACCCTGTGGTGATCTCATGTCCAGTGATACCACATGTCTCCTCTTTGTGGCACGGCTGGTCGCAGATGCCACAATGGCCCCCGTGTCAGGTTGTAGGAGATGGAGCATCGGTGTTGGGAGATATGGCTTGCCTCTGAGGTGGCTGATAGTATCCTGCTAAATGCAATGATATTTGTAAGTGGGTGTAGCAAGGTCATCATACTCTGTATGGAGGGTACACTGGAGGAATTCATTGTGGGGGAATCATACAGTGCTTGTGGAGCACTTTTATTAGCATCATACTTTATGGATGCAATGAAAGGGAATTTAGAGGCTTCAATATGAGGAAATTTACTTTGGAAGGGCTACAAAGTTGTGAGATATGTTATTATGTGACCCAGATGAATAATATTGGTTGGGGCAATTAGAAATTATGTTATGGGGCCCCATGATTTCTATGTACACCCCTGTATACACATCTGATTCCAATGCATGGAATATATATACTTCCGTACAGTCACTGCCAAGCTTCACAATAACTACAGAAAAACTGGCTGCCACTACTAATCGTTTATACAAGTAATGTTTAAGGCTGTATATCAGGGCTGCCACTAGGAATTTCAGGGCACCTCACTGGTCAAAATTGTGGGGCACCCTGAGACTATGCCCAGTCTCCACCCAGGCTCCGCCTCTACCCCAACACACAAAATATATATATAAGTACACACACGCACACAATAGAGACTGCTTTGGACAGTATACACAATAAATACTGCTGCTGGCTGTATACACAATAGAGAATACACAATAGAGACTGCTGCTGGCTGTATACACAATAGAGACTTCTGAAGGCAGTATTACACAATAGAGACTGCTGCTGGCTGTACAAACAATAGAGAATACACAATAGAGACTGTTGCTGGCTGTACACAATAGACAATACACAATAGAGACTACTACTGGCTATAAACACAAGAGAATACACAATAGAGACTGCTGTGGGCCATATACAAAATGGAGACACCTGAGGGCCGTACACTACCGTTCTAAAGGTTGGGGTCACCCAGACAATTTTGTGTTTTCCATGAAAACTCATACTTTTATTTATCAAATGAATTGTAAAATGAATAGAAAATATAGTCCAGACATTGACAAAGTTAGAAATAATAATTTTTATTTGAAATAATAATTTTCTCCTTCAAACTTTGCTTTCGTCAAAGAATGCTCCCTTTGCAGCAATTACAGCATTGCAGACCTTTGGCGGGTAATATTTAATGAAGCTGCCAGTTGAGGAGTTGTGAGGTGTCGATTTCTCAAACTAGAGACTCCAATGTACTTGTCTTGTTGCTCAGTTGTGCAGCGGGGCCTCCCACTTCTCTTTCTACTCTGGTTAGAGTCTGTTTGTGCTCTCCCTTGAAGGGAGTAGTATACACCATTGTAGGAAATCTTCAGTTTATTGGCAATTTCTCGCATGGAATAGCCTTCATTTCTAAGAACAAGAATAGACTGTCGAGTTTCACATCAAAGTTTTCTTTTTCTGGCTATTTTGAGAGTTTGACAGAACAAACAAATGTAATGCTCCAGTATCTCAACAAGCTTAAAGGAAGGTAAATTTTATAGCTTCTCTAATCAGCCAAACCATTTTCAGCTACACTAACATACTTATGCAAGGGTTTTCTAGGGTGTACTAAACATCCATTAGCCTTCTTACACAGTTAACAAACACAATGTACCATTAAAACAGTGGAGTGGTGGTTGTTGAAAATGGGCCTCTATACCCCGATGTAGATATTGCATTAAAAACCAGACTTTTGCAGCTAGAATAGTCATTTACCACATTAACAATGTATAGAGTGTATTTCTGATTCATTTAATGTTAGCTTCATTAAAAAAAAATGTGCTTTTCTTTCAAAAATAAGGACATTTCTAAATAATCCCAAACTTTTGAACAGTAGTGTATATGCAATGGAGACTGCTGCGGGCCATATATGCAATGGAGACGGCTGTGGGCTGTATACACAATGAAGACTGCTGCTGAACGTATATGCAATGGAGACTGCTGCAGGCCATATAAGCAATGGAGATGTCTGTGGGCCATATACGCAATGGAGACAGCTGCAGGCCACATACACAATGTAGACGGCTGCAGGCCATATACGCAATGGAGACGCTGCGGGCTATATACACAATGGAGATGGCTGCGGCCAATAAACACAATAGACAGCTGTAGGCAATATACACAATAGACGGCTGCTGGCTGCATGCAAATTAGAAACTGCCGGCTGTATACACTGTGACTGCCAGCAGTATACACATTAGAGACTGACAGCTGTATGCACATTAGAGACTGCTGGCTGTATACACATTAGAGACTGCCGACTGTGTACCCATTAAAGATTTCTGGTACTTTATCTTGTATACACAGCACTTTTCTGTATATACAAGTCCACACTATATTCATACAGTATATGAATATAGTGTAGACTTGTATATACAGAAAAGTGCTGTGTATACAAGATAAAGTACCAGAAATCTTTAATTAATTATTAATTATATTTATACAGTATATATAGACATACTGTAATACAGGATGTAGTGTGGAACTGTATATAGAGTATAGTGCTGTGTAGAGAAAGATAGATATAGTGTCAGCATCAACTATCCAGGGCTGTTGAATCGGTAAACCCAACCACTGACTCGGACTCATCAATCTCCCTGACTATGACTCAGACTCCACAACTACTTCATACATGGCTCATGTGTAAATGATATATTTACTGTAGTACAATGTGCTTTTAATCATACAATAATCAAGATATTTAGCTAGAACATAATAATAATTATTTAATCATTCAATATTCAAGCTAAATACCTAATTTATTATATATTTTAGGATTTGGAGTTGGTCATTTAAACTGATTTCAACTCTGACTTCACCAAAATAGACACTGACTCTGACTCCACAGCCCTGCAACTATCCGTCGAAATTTGAATTATATGAAAGGCTATGGCAGGAGACCCAGGAGGACTCCACTGCTGACATAAAGACATAAAAAGCTAGACTGTAGTTTGCCAAAATATATGTGAGTAGGCCTAAATCCTTTTGGGAAAGAGTCTTGTGCACAGATGAGACCAAGATAGAGCTTTTTGGTGGAGCACATGATTCTACTGTTTACTGAAAACAGAATGAGGCCTGCAAAGGAAAGAACACAGGACCTACAGTCACATATGGTGGAGGCTTAAAGTTGTTTTGGGGTTGTTTTCCTGCCTCTGGCATTGGGTGCCTTTACTGTGTGCAAGGCATCATGAAATCTGAAGATTATCAAAGGATTTTGGGTGACAATGTAGTGCCCAGTGATGGAAAGTTGGGTTTGCGTCCTAGATCATGGGTCTTCCTGCAAGATAATAACTCCAAACATACATCAAGAAACCCCCAGAAATGGACGGAAACAAAGTGCTGGAGAGTTCTGAAGTGGTAGCAATGAGTCAGGATCTAAATCCCAGTGATCACCTGTGGAGAGATCTTAAAATTGCTGTTGGGAGAAGACGTCTTCATATACAGTGTTGGCCAAAAGAATTTTTTTTTTTTTTTTTGAAACAATTGGTTTTTATTTGGGTGTTCAAATATGTACACATATAAACAACGGTGCAACAGCGCACCACAATATTTTGCATACAATAATTTGCATTACAACATTATAAAAATTAAAATTATAAAGATTAAGAAGGTACATAAAGAGGAATGTAGGGGGGAAGGGAGGGGGGGAAAGATAGTTTACACCATGATATACATTTTTAGTCAGTTATCAAAGAAATACCGGAGATTATCATCTGATAAATCGTATAAAGCTTTGAACATATGTTTATTGTATTTATAATCATAAATGTGGTCATGTAGTTGATTATTTAATTGAGCCTGAACAAGTCAAGTTTATTTCTAAGTATGCCTCTTCGTATATTGTGATGATGTCCAGGGGTCCCACCAGCACAATTTCTTAGTTTTAGTTTTGTGTTCATGAGAGAGGACTGTTTCATATTGCATGTGTAGGTTTATGAGGGATATGAGTTCATCCCTATGTGGGGTTGTTCTGCTTTTCCAGTGCTTAGCAATGCACATCCTGGAGGCAATCAGTACATTGGTGATGATGGGTTTAAGGAGAGGTGGGAACGTCTCAATGTCAATACCCAGAAGAGCTAGGGGGGCGGTTAAGGCTCGTGATCTTTTCCAATATCTGCTCTGTCACCCTCCAGAATTCTTTCACTCTCGGACAGTACCACCACATGTGCTCAGCGCTGCCTTCTTGTGAGCAGCCTTTCCAGCATTCCCCTGATTGTGCAGGTTGAAATTTACTCAGTTTCAATGGGGTTAGATACCAATTTAGTTGGAGCTTTTTCGCCTGCTCCATATGATTGAGGCATGACGTATACTTTGAAGCATGTGTGGCTGCACTGTACCAAGACTCAGGAGTCGCCTCAAATGAGAGTCTACGTTCCCATATTTCCATATATGGGAGTTTGGTATTTCCAGTTGGGGATATTAAAGATTGATAAATAATGGAGATTCCATGCTGGTTAGATGTAGATTTAAAGTACCTCTGTAGTGCAAAGTCCACCTGAGTAAAGTCAAAGGATGGAATTTTACTAGTATTTATGAGATGTCTAATCTGTAAGTATTGGTAAAATAGGGAGTTGGGCAGGGTGAATTTATTTGCTATATCCTGAAAAGATTTAACCTCCCTTGTGTCTATAAGATCTTTCAAAGTTGTTACACCACCTTCCTTCCAACGTGTAAGAGAGAGGTTAGGTATCATAGTCTCTATTGCATTAAGAGAAATATATCTATATAAAAATTGGAGGTGGGTTTTGCTCAGATGATGCCATATTCTCATTAAAGCGTTCATGGTGGCGAGATTTTCTCTTCTCTCCTGATTATATAAGAGATCTGCTTCTAAGAGTAGTCTGAGGGATTTGGTGGGAGTCAATTGGGTTTCTATTTGTAACCAACCTATCAAGTTGGTATTCCCATTCCACCAAAATTGCGCCGGTTCCATAAGCGCCGCTCTGTGATATGTGAGGACATCCGGAACCCCTAAGCCACCCCTGTTATATGGTAAGATCATGGTTTTGTGAGCCACACGGTGAGGTTTCCCCGCCCATATAAACTTGCCGAGGATGTGTTGTAATCTATTTAAACATGTTCTCGGAAAGGGTAATGGTAAGCACCTAAATAGATATATCAATTTGGGGAGTATGAGCATCTTTATCAGTTGGATTCTGGCGATCCAGGAGAGACACATGGGGGCCATTTTGTCTAATTCATTGCCCATATCTTTTGATATTAAATCCACGTTGGTTTTTACAATGTTTTTCATAGAGGTTATATATATTCCCAAATATTTGAAACCCTCATCTGCCCATGTGAATGAGAATTGACGCCTTATATCCTCACCCATCTGTGTGGGCACGTTTATTGGGTATATTTTGGACTTAGAAATATTTAGACGGTAATAAGATATTTCAGAGAAGTCCCTCAAAACAGACATTATTTCTTGCAGAGACGGCAGTACATTGGAACAGGTCAAAATGACGTCATCGGCGTAAAGCCCTATTTTATGTACTGTATCGCCAATTCTGATTCCTTCAATCCCGGTGTTTCGCCTGATTCGCTCCGCCAAGGGTTCCATTGCCAGCGCAAATATTAGGGGAGAGAGAGGACATCCCTGGCGTGTGCCATTAGAGATGTCCAAGGGATCTGATACAAAGCCAGAGGCACAGACGGAAGCATTAGGGGAAGAGTATAACGCCATTATAGCCAACTGAATCGGGCCGATAATACCAAATTTGTTTAAAACAGCTTCAACATACCCCCAGTGTACTCTGTCAAAGGCGTTTTCTGCATCTAAGGTCAGCAGCACACCGGGGGAGTCGGATCTTTCCATTAGTTCAAGGATGTTTATAAGGCGTCTGGTTCCGTCTCGTGCCTGTCGACCCGGCACAAATCCGACCTGGTCTGGGTTTATCAGGGATGGTAAAACTTCCATCAGTCTGGTAGCCCACACCTCCGCGTATAACTTGGTGTCACAGTTGAGCAGAGCGATCGGGTGAAAGTTACCTGGATCTGTGGGTGTCTTCCCTGGTTTAGGAAGGGTAGTTATTATAGCCTCCAAACCCTCACGCTTAATCTCCCCCCTGGACCGCCAGTATGCAAACAACCTCAACAAGTAGGGGGATAGAATCTGGGAAAATTGTGTATAATACATGAAGGAGAAACCGTCCGGCCCAGGTGCAGTTCCCCTTTTAGTGGAACTGATCGCTCGTTTGAGCTCCAATTCTGTGATTGGGGCATTCAGATTGTTTAGTTGGTCTGCTGTTAGCTTTGGAAGGTTAATTTTATCTAAAAAATTTTTAATCAGGGTCTCGTTAGGTTGTGAGATGTTCTTATCGTGTTTTAAGTTATATAGAGATTCATAATATGTTCGGAATTGATTTGCAATAGAGATGGGGTTACGAATCTGTTTTCCTGCTGGTGATATGAGGTAGGGTATTCGGAATCGCGCGGCTCTTTTTTTCACCCGTCTGGCCAAAAGTGAGCCCGCTCTGTCCCCCATCCCGTAATGTTTTGCTTTTAATTTTTTAAGGTCTTTTTCTGCTTTTTGTAACAAGAGGGAGCGCAGGTGGTTCCTGGTTTCTAATAAGGTCTTTAGCGTTTGTGGGCTTGGGGTCTCTTTATGTTGTTTTTCAAGTGTCATAATGTTATGTAGAGTATTTGTCATATCCGCCATGTATTTCTTTTTCGTGAAAGCAGCTATTTTGATGAATAAACCTCTAATTACTGCTTTGTGAGATAACCACAAAACTTCATCTTGTACTTCCCCATTATCATTAATTGAGAAGTATTCTTTGATTTGATTTGTTATGTCTGTTTTCACCTCTGGGTTGGTTAGCAGGTATGTATTCAATCTCCACATATGTGGGGGTCTGATGGCCGAGGGGTCAGAAATCTTTAGTGAAACTGGTACGTGGTCCGACCATGTTATGTTACCTATGTCCGCTTGTTGACATTTGTGTAAAAGTGCATCATCTACTAATATAACATCTATACGACTGTATGTATGATATCTGTTTGAATAGAATGTGTAATCACGTTCTTCGCTGTGCTGGTATCTCCACACGTCGTGTAGGCCATTCTCAGAAGCTAGTGGGCCCATTTCACTACGTGTATGAGAGGGTCCAGAACAGTCCATTCTTTTATACATTGGGACATTAAAGTCGCCACAGAAAACTCTGTGTCCCCATCTGTGGAGTTGCATTTTGTCCAAAAGAGACCGCAAAAACCCAATTTGGCCAGAATTAGGGGCATATACCGAAACCAGAGTGTAACGACAGTTGTTAAGTGTACATAATAAAATTAAATAACGACCATCTGGGTCCGGTATAGCCAATTCTAAATGAAATATCACAGAATTTTTTATGAAAATTCCCACACCCGCCTTTTTTTTGGAATTATTGGCGAAAAATTGGTGGGGGTATATATGTGAGTGCATTCTGCTGTTATCTTCGGCCAGTAGATGTGTCTCCTGTATAAATATGACATCACTGTTAGACTTGCGCAGGTGTCGCCATGTTATGGATCTTTTTGCAGGGGAATTTAACCCATTAACATTAATGGATAACAGAGAAATACTCATGGTAAGGCAATAAACATAGTATACTTATAATTTAACATCGTATCCTGACCCAGTAGACTGTGGG